>JAQQZZ010156911.1:0-12789 GCA_030265115.1 Mopalia vespertina | reverse complement strand
TCAGACGAATAACTTTGATTCACCCTTGCTCCTACCAATTAAACATGTGCCCCCCCCCCCTCCCCCCCCCCCCTTGGCCATGTGCCTGGATACAACTTCACTTGTTAAAAAATCCTACTTGAATGACCTTGTGTTAAAAATAGACAGGATTTGTACAGTACTAAACACACATCTGAATGTCATTTTAACATTAGTACCCATTGGATCTTTCATAATAATAAAATACATTTGGAAAACACATGTTTGCTTAACCATACATAAATATCAGGAAAAAAAAGTTTTCAAAAGCGAAAAACCAATTGATCATAGGCTTCACTCTATTGCTGCAACACATGGTCTTATTTGTTTTGAAATACTTTTTTTGGCTCTTTCTAAAATCCAATCAAAATGTAAGTATGAAGAAAAATTGTACTAAAACAAAAACAAAAACAAATTGTCTCTAACCTTATTTTCTAAAACACACAAAAAAATCTGTTACAATTTTTAGCGGCAGCCAAAACAATTCTTTACATTACTTTACTATAACACTTGGGAAATGGCTAAAAACAATATCTATAACCAAAGAACTGCTGGCAAACATCAGAAGTTATTTAAGAACAAACTGTACCATAGACAACAAAACCCCTTATATATGCCCCATCAATATTATGTACAGGTTACTAATAAGTCATAAAATAATTCTTCAGAAAACCCATCATGAAAAAAAAAACCCAAAACAAAGAGTAACCCATCATAAGTAAAAAAACAAACAGAAACAGATCATAAGAAAAAAACCCAAAACAAAGAGAAACCCATCATAAAAAAAACCCCAGAAACCCATCATAAGTAAAAAAAACAACAGAAACAGATCATAAGAAAAAAAACCAAAAACAAAGAGAAACCCATCATAAAAAAAACACCCAGAAACCCATCATCAGTAAAAAAAACAACAGAAACAGATCATAGGAAAAAAAAACCCAAAACAAAGAGAAACCCATCATAAAAAAAACAAACATATTCAATAAGTATTAAAATATTATGTACATTTAACTAAAAAGTCATAGCATGTTCATTACTACCCCAATAGTACAACATTGAATGTAATATAAGGTGGCGTTAACTAACAAGTTGTTGATCAGTTTGGACAGACCTTAGAGCAGAGTTGATAAGATAATAGTTGGGTGATCCTTGTATGGCTCAGGGTCTGATATTATGTATGTGACCTTGACCTAGATAAACAGTTTTAAAGCTAGTGCAGTTAAAAATCCAGGCTCCCAGACTGGAGAGGGTCTATTAGATTACAACAGACCATCTAAAACAGAGTTTAATCACTCCATCAGCTATTTTATCAGAGAAGTTAATATACGATGGGGCTCTTTAAGGGTGGGTGTCAGATGTAATATGAGTAAATAGTGTGATTAACACTTAAGGAAATAAGTAACAAACATGTCCCCGCACTCTCCAGTTAAGGCAATATGGAAACTGTAAGTAGATGCTTGTTACTGGAGACCTGGTATATTGAATTATACAATTTCTGCATAACCACTTCTTGTTCTATGATAGAACAACTGGTATATAAAGTCTGTTTAAATCTGCTTAACAATGGCTATTCAAGGCTATGTACAGACAAAGACCCCAAGGAGCCATATCTTAAAATCCTCTAAACAGGGCTATGAGATATTCAAATGGCAGAGGGCTAAATAACAGCTGAGAAGTGACTGTTCATTGTAACAATTCAAAATCTTCACAACCACAGGCCCTGATCAGCTAACACAGGGATATAATACAGCTGTTACTGCCCTCCCTGCCAGAGACTAGCTCTCCTCACACCTTCCTTTCACCTATACCCCTTCTTGTGCACTATGCCCCCCTCCCAACCCAAATCCCCTTCCATAGCACCCACCCCTCCAGTAGCACCCCACCCCCTCTGTGCAGCTGGTGCTGTGGCAGCCTGGGAAAGCCTCCATCAAGGTTATCTTCTCCTTTTAACTATATACATCTTGTCTATTCACAAATCTTTAGAGAATTTTTATGGGTCACTGAAATCAAAAGAACAGAAAAAACATGATCTAATTAACCTACATATTCTATTAGTTTGACCTAATTTTATTGTCAAATATCATTTAATCAAAAGCAATATGGCAAAGTAAAAAAACAATTCGTCCATGAAGATATTTTTGCATCAAAAGGAAGTCATTATAGAGATTAGATTCGATCAGAGGTACCGTTCAAACAACTAAGCAAATTGTGTACTTGAATAACCTCCCGACTAAATTTTATAGACTATACCTATTTAGTTTTTTATCAATGCTTAATATAGGGGACTAAGACTTGTATGGTGCTCTTTATACATGGGACAATAAACCTAAAACAAAATTAATGTGCTAGACTACATGCAGCCATTATTGAGCCCAAAGCCCCATGCAAACATTTTTTGCTATATAATACCAAATGTCCTTTTCAGGTAACGCAAACTACATTTTCATTTGTTTATCCCATAATCCGGCCAGCAGTAAACCCATGTGAACAGTAGGCATTTATTCAATTATAAAATATATTACACTTATTCAAGCATCTTTAGGATTTAGATATACACTGGTACTGCAAGTCAAACATCCTGGGCTTGATGCCTGATAAAGACATGCACAATTTTCTTTCTCTACATTTTACTGTACAAAGACAGTAAACAATGGCATGCTTGGAGTGTCTCCATTCTAGAAGTTCTCATGCATTACAGATCATGTGTTTTATAATTGTGTCTATCCATGCAATCTAAATAGCTTGTTTATAAACCTCTCAGACCGGCCTTCCAATAAGTTATCTGACCTATTACCTTATACCAGGTGCCAGACTTTCTTATACCAGGTACCAGACTTCATTAGAGCAGGGACAGTGAAAACATTTGATAAAGTGTTCATATTCCAGAGTCCAGTAAAAACAGCAGAACACCTGGCTTGGAGAATTGCAGCATTTAAATGTAGGAGGATCTGGGTGATTTTTGTTTCACTTCAATTTAGATTTCTTTATTACTTACCTCACAAAATAAATCAGCCCACCTTCTTGTCAGAAAGATCACAAAGGGTTAGATTACCTGCACCTCCAGTGATGTGTTTTAGTGTGGAGAAAACTTAAATAATTCTCATCAGTTGTCATGATTATGTTTGATTATCCATTTGTTTTTTTCGTTGAAAAGGGATGCTATGTATGACATCATTTACTATTTGTATAGAAAAGGAACAATCTATATGACAATCTCTAAATAATATTGAAAAAGAAGAGTTCAAGGTTATTTTGTTTTTAATTTAAAACTCATCATTTGCAGTTCAACAGAGCACAATCACCCATGATAATCAACTCTTGTCATCAAGCCCTAATTGTTACACAGATCATGTCCGCTGTTTGCCTTCAACTGGCGTTTCTTGGGAGTTATTTGAGGGTCCCTATAAGCAGTAAACATCATGCTTGATTGGTTATACATACAGTATTTCCTTTCCTATGATTAATTTACCTGTATTTTACCTGACAGGTGACTGGAGAAGCTTTCATTAAGTTACAAGGTGATATTGTCTATAATATGGAAATCAGACCATTGACATACAGCTCTAACAACTGTTTATATTATTACAGCAAACTGGTTTGCTGATTTTTCTGCTGTTCCCTCATGTTGAGGTCTTTGTTAAGTTCATGTTGTCTCGTTGGATTTAATCACCACGGACAGCACTGACTGATTAATCATTTTTGAGGCAAGGCTCTGTTATGTGTAGATCTATGTTATAGGTTTGCTCAGTAAATATTTTTCTGTTTTACTGATATATTGTGGAGTTTATCCATTAAGGTACACTATTAGCTTTATTATCATTTATTCTAGGTAAAACATCACGTGACGTTAAAGATAACACGTTGGCTGACTGCCTGTACATGACAAGTTGCGCGAGACTGTGCGAGAAAAGCCAATCGTGCACCTAACTCGATATTTTGAGCTCTCAGATTTGATTCAAACATAGTAACTGAATGGGCCGTAGGCTATCCCAAAATGCGATGGTCTAGTGAAGGAGTGTGGAGAAGGCTGTTTTGACCAGAGAAATTTATTGTTCGTCCCATATTGAGAATAACTTTTATTTTGCCAAAATGTAAGAAGTTCATCTTTCGAGGTAAAGTAGGCCTATACATATATTTAAAAAATTGTTGGCAAGCCACAAATTCCACAATCCTAAATAGTTTATAACAACCGGTTTATAGGTATACCTGTCAACTTCGAACATATAAAATATATATACGAAAGTTGAGTAATAAATCAATGAATTGATTCCAAACAAGGAAGAAATTCAAACAAACTTTCATGGAAAAGAAGCATATAGATCTCGTTTCAGTGTGTGCATGTCGCCTTAACTTTCAGAGCTATTACGGTGTACTATTGGTTTTATTATCATTTATTCTAGGTAAAACATCACATAAAGATAATGCGCTGGTTGACTGCCTGTATGCCTACATAACAAGTAACGCGAGAAAGTGCGCGAAAAGCCGATCGTGCAATTAACTTTTCAGGGTTGGGACTTCTAAAGGCCATTTGTGTTACATAGTGGGAATATTAAAGATCTAGTGGACATCTGAAAATGAAGATAATACGGAGCCGTAAAAGTGACAGAAAATAAACATTAGGTTGCTCGTTATCTCGTTTGAACGACTTATTAACTCGTTTGAACCAGTTATTAACTCGTTTGAACGAGACAATAAGTCGTTCAAACGAGTTACTAGTATTCAACCAGTTAACTTGAAATAACAACTCTTTGCGGCAGTACGGAAGGACTTGCAATCTTGCGGCTTTTCATGCCAAGGGATTTTATTATTAGGTATATGCTGCAGAGTGAAACGTATCTCTTCTTCAAGCCAGTCACGAAATTGCGTCCACCGAATTACGTTTTATACCAACCATATTTGTTTTTAGTGACCGAGCGTTGATGAACTCATTTGAACGAGTTGATATAAGCAGTTTGAACGCGTTAATAAGTCGTTTGAAAGGGTTCTTGAACAGCACTATTTTATACGACTCCATAGGCAGCAAACAAAGAAATACAATAGGACGAATCACAAAGCTCGAAACAAAGGCACCACAAACTGATCGGCTTCGTTTTTCACCAGCTAGGGCAACAGAAATTGAGCTTTCTCCACCCACTCACCCTAGGGCTTTTCACGCACTTTCTCGTGTTACTTGTCATGAACAGGCAGTGAGCCAACGTGTTATCGTTAACGTGACGTGATGTTTTACCTAGAATAAAGGACAATAAAGCCAATAGTGCACCTTAATGAGATTATATGCCTGAATCATTATGCCCAGACTTATAATATATAGGCACATCTTAACAACAGCCAGAAATTGTTTAATTATACTGAATAGCAGAAGTGTTATCAACTTGTTAATAGATAATAGCAATAATCGGCCCGACGGTCAAGGCAATGTTGTTGACCTTTTGAGTCACGGTGTCTAAATATATAATCTTTTCCCAGTTACAATTTAAATCTCTTGGTTCTGCTATTTCACACTGATCTATGACAGCACGTTGAACTATTTGACTTTGGATAAATCAGTCGTGGCCTAATTCCAGCGGTCTGTTTTAAGGCCACAGTAGGTGGCCCAACGAAGGATTGAGCACGTATCTACAACAGATGACACCAGTATTGTATACACGCTACAGATTGGCGGGGCAGAGGTCACGAAGTTATACATAGAATGACACCAGAGTTATGCTGTATTTCACGGTCATAGGTCATTTAAACTCGAGTGTCATGTCCAGGATTTAATACCAGGCACGTGGACGGTGATGTATATAACTGGGATCTACAATGGTACAGATAGCTACACAACCATCGAGATGGTCATTGCTATAAATGTTTTAACTAAATTGCATTTCATTTTTTCCTTTGAATCAATAAAATTTAGCAAAGTGTGAGATATATTTTATAAAGGAATATTATGTCGTTTAGAAAGTCTAAATTAGCATTTGCAATATTTTTTTACTTTTGAATTTAAACATTGTCTAAAATAAAATAATTTAAAAATTAATAGACTGCATACTGAAATAAAATAATAGGTAAAAACTATCAAGTGTTTAAAGGCGAGCTCAAAGGTTTTTCACTTTGAGTTAGGTGCACGTGTGTAGATTTACTCCATAAATATATAGGCATGCATATGGTTGCGTTATTAGAGGGCATAATAACGCAACCATAAACTGTGACATGTTTTACTCCGTGGGAAAATGGTCTTCTATATAGTGCTTAATAAAGACTGCATAATTACACTCTGAAAATAACAGTCTTACAGAAAAGGGTCCATAGCCTTTTCCTGAAAATAACAGTCTGATAGAAAAGGGCCCGTAGCCTTTTCCAAACACGACTGTCATATAGTTATGCATTAAGGTCCACTTTTGGCTTAATTATCGGTTATTCTAGGCAAAACATCACGTGATGTTAAAGAGAACACTTTGCACATAACTCCATATATGCCAGTCAATACAGAAAAAAAAAAATCATTCCGACTGAAAGCAGATGTAAATTATATTGTTATGACAATACCAAGGACAAGCTTCACATAGAATGACAGATATTATTCAAAGTTGATCTTAATTACCATTCATGACAAAATATACTAGTCGCCATGACAACTAAGATGAACTTAGGCTAAGATAGCTTTTTTGAATGGGCCTGCGGTTCTAATTTTTATTTCATTCTGCATGCACAGAAACATAGGCCTACTTTTATTTCCGTATAAACCAACATATGGTCAGCGGGAATCGAACCCGCGATCACAGAGGGGAGAGATCTGTGTGGATCAGAATAAATCTATTGACTGATAAGTCCATAAGATAGGTATTCGCATCTAGTCTATATAAAGAGCGTACACCCTAAATCACTCATGTCCTAATCTAAATATGGCTACAGGATATACGAGACTATTACAGATAAAGAAACCTGACTGAATCTATAGTAGGCCTCATTTTATATTATGCCCTAAACAACTCAAAGAGTTGTATGATTTCATTTTCCTTTCTGTTGGCTTTAGGATAAAGATGCCACACAATATATAGCGGATTTGGATCGGGCTTTTAACTCATAGAGAAAAATAACTAAGTTTAACATGCAGTTTTCATTGAGATTAAAATGAAACGGATAAGCGTTGGTGAGAAAAGGGTATAAAATAATAAAACCCATCGAAACCTGTCCATCTGTCTGCTGTTTGAATTGAAAAAAAACCCACATATTTAGCGTCCCTTTATCTGATGTATTCCACATACAGCTGTCGCCATTCTGCTGGTGGCCTCGACAGAGCAATATTGTCATTGTCTCATAAGCAAACATATACATTATTATTTAGTGATTTTCATATTAAATCCGTTATTACCATTGTTTTAAGGAATTAAGAAATATGAACCATATAACAGTGTGATTTTGTGTATATATATACCAGCCTTTTATTTCAGACCCAATTTTTTTTTTACAAATTGCTTGTGATAATAACATACATGATCTATCTTGTTGATGACTATCGCTTAAACACTCCTCATTCAATTAATACTTCCATGACAAAAATGGCACTATCAAATCCCTAACATCATTTTAATTAGAAAAAAAAAAAACACAACACATTCACGAATTCTAAACTGCATACCAGCAAACAAGTTAGAATCCAGAACAAAAAGTTTTAAGTTGATCTCTTTTTAATTATTATTTCTGACTAAAATGATAAACTAATATGAGTTCGATCAATGAGTCCTCGCTTATTCTGAAATTTCGGCAAGGAAATTTTCTTGAAGTTATGAATGTTGAGTTAATTTCTCAACTTCAGGATTCAAATTTTCCCAGCAGATCACCATCTCGGAAGAGAAAATAATCCTGAAAAAAATAAACAGAAGTTTTAATGATATGAAAGAAGTGAACAGAAATTTTAATGATGTATACATTCGACTATGGTGTTTGCCAGGAGAATGCTTTGAGGTGAGTGGTCTCTGTTAGAGCATAAAAACATCTCCTTAAACAATCAAGTTTGTTTGATTGGGATTTAACGTCGTACTCAAGGGTGTTTTACTTATATGACGGATTGTCCACTTTACACTGTTCCTTGCCTCATTACGATGGTAAACCGAGAGGAAACTCTCGATAACCACTTAGCCATATCCAGGAAAGATAGAGCCAGTGCAAAATTAGACCCCTATATCTATTAAAAAGTATTTAAAAAATGGAGACATCCATATTTTGATAACTGGTAAATATTGACATTACAGAGGTTTTTTTCTCTCTCTTTTGGCTCTAACCTTTTCTTCAATAACAACTTTCGTTCCTCCATATTCCGGCAGTAATACTCTATCTCCACTCTTAACACTCACTGGTATTGTCTTTCCATCCTGCAGCAAATAAAATACATTACAGATTATATAAGGACTGATAGAAGTCCTAGTAAAAAATACAAATTTACATTAAAAAAAAAGTAATCACAGCCATTCAGAGGGGGTGCTACAGGTTAACCCCACAGAGAGTCAATTCCACTCATACTGAGTGAACTCTGTGTTCTCCAGGCTTTCTCTGTTTGATTGGGGTTTAAAGCCATGCTAAAGGTTACTTCACAGACATGACGGCGCGCGCGCCGGGTAGGTGCCAACATACAATGACAAGACAGGATAAAAACAGAACAATCACAGGACGCAATTATACGGCGACATCAAAAACAGATCCATCAGCTTCATGTTACCCTTTAGCTCCAAGAGCACCAGGGAAACAGTAAGCTTCCTCCCAATGCTCCACATATTCTCCAGATAGCAACAGGAGCCCCTATAAAGAGGTACATGTATCATTGACCATATGTGACAGAGTAGCTGGTATTTACAGCTTACAGGATATTATAACCATCTGGATGATTGTCTTGTTCTGTTTTTCTTTTTTCAAATCAAAATCATTGGAATTAATAGTACCACTATATTTGATAACAAAACTAATAAAATCTGGTGAACAACCAGTAGTTTCTGGAGATATTTGCTGGATATTTTCTGATTGCAAGGATAATAATATTTATTTATTTTAAAGCAGCACACCTGTGACCATACTTTATCAACACTGTTATCATTCTGCAGCTGTTGGGAGATTTAAACAGAGATTAATCTTATTAAAACATAATCCTAAAGTTTTACTATAGAGTAAGCTTTCTGCTGCCGAGCCAGGCTTATTCAAAATAGGCAGTCTATAATCAAATTGTAGAAAAATTGTAAAAAAATTGTATTTTGGAAAAATACTTCATTTAGGTCCTGATTAGAAAAATAAAAATATTTTGTCATCTTTATATTCCAAAGCCAAAAAATATATAAAAAAAAATATCTGCCCTGCCCCGCCCCTCCTAAGATCCCCTCAATAACCCTTCACCTTTCCTCATTGCCTTCACTAGCCACTCAGGCAGCTGATCGGTTGATTACTGTTTAACACTGTGTTTGAGGGCACTTCACTTATATGATGAGGACCTAATAGCTCCGCTAAAACTGGATTATTCTCTTTAAGTAAAATATGGACATGTTATCTTACATCTGTTTTCACTCCGCTTCCGACGGCCACAACAGTCGCCTCCACAACCTTTCCTTGTGCCTTCTCCGGGATCATAATTCCACCTTTCGTTCTTGTTTCTGCAACTAACCTCTCAACAAGAACACGATCAAAAAAAGGCAAGAATTTCTTGAAAGCCTGAGCCTGTGGAATTAAAAAGAAACATTGATATTTACAATAATGTAAGTCCAATTAATGAAAATTCATTAAACAAGCCAGTGTCTGCCATCTTGTTGTCTGCTGCATGAATGTCTGAATGTAGTCAGACAGATTACTCAACATCAAGAGATTTTCGACCAGCTAAGAGAAGTGGTTAACATCTTTGTTTGTTTGTTGGTTTGATTGGGGTTTTACGTCGTACTCAAGGGTATTTCATTTATATGACAAAGTGCCAGCCCAATGGATGAAGGAAACCACCCTCGACATCACTGCGACAAAGAAAGACAAGACGGGACAAATACAGGACACCATACAGACACCAGAAACAGATCGGCTTCCTGTTCCCCTTTAGCTCTGAGAGCACCAGGGCCACATGAAGCTCCCTCCAACCACCCACGTTAACATCTTTGAGCAGAGGTGGCCAAATCCCAACCCCAAAATCTTCACATCTCTAATGAGTGAAGTACGAAACTAAGTTAGACAATAGCCTTAAATGACATCTTACCTTCCCCATTTTCTTGTGGCCATGTTATATGTTAGCTATCAACATCATAACAGCAAGCCCGAAATTTTTTGGAAGGAAGGTAGGAGCTGCGATGCACTGCCTTCGATTCAGTCATAAAATAAATCCTTCTAGACAGCTCCCAGTCTCAAAATTATATCCATCGATACCTGGTAGCATAAGGTCTCAGTAACAGTCATTTCCGTTAAATTATCTTAGGTATTTCACTTGTTATACTGCCCTTTGGGTCTGATAAATCAAATTTTAATTTCAAAATTGTCGCTACCTTTGTTGTTTGCGCATGCGCATTAAAATGATGAAAGTGGTGAAGTATTTGAAATGGAAAGCAGTTTAGCTGGATACTGAGGACTAGTTGATGTGAAATACCATGACTGTTACCGAGACCGTATGACACCAGGCTCCTATGGATATCATTTTGAGGCTGGGAGCTGCCGGCCTGGAAGGATTTATTTTAAGACTGAATCGAATGCAGTGCAGCGCAGCTCTTATACATTCGTTCAAAAAAATTATGGCATTGATACCTGACATATACAATTAACATGGCCACAAGAAAATGGGGCAGTTACGACATCATTTAAGGCTAGCTAGTCTAAGAGGCTATAGCATGCTTTCTCATTTTTAGCAAGGAGAGTTTCTGGCCTGGAGAGATAGAGTGATCAATCATCCAGCACTTTCATATAGTTAAATTTTTGGGAGTTACCCAAGGACAATATGAGTGTGTAGTGGAAACTCCAAGTTTAGCGATGACCTTCTAGCTTACGAGTTTATGTATAGCATTAAGCTCTAATATATAAAAACATTTCAGTAAATGATAGAGTATATAAAATATTTATTATTTATGACCTTCAGTGTAAATTAAGTTTTTTCAGTCCATTTTTTTCCAATATTGCAAACTCTGGCCAGTGTACATCAAAAAGCAGATTAGTATCAGTTTATAGTATAGCAAGTATAACCATGTGAATATATACACAGCCAGCTTACGCCAAAATAGTTATAAGCAGGTAGACATTTGTTGTTGTTGCACTGCACGTGTCGACTTGACGCAATCGTCAAATGTCAGTTTTCATCAGGGACACAACTCGACTGCAAAGGTCAGACAGGTTTGAACATCATATAGCAAATAAATACCAAAAGCACCAGTTAATTTTTTTTATGCCAATGTATTAAATATCAAACTTACCATTTTGCTCCAAAATCTCCGATATAACAGACAAATAAGAGCAGAGTAATGGGCTTCAGTCAAATCAACAATTGGAGAAAAACACGTGCGTTCTTTCAACCGGAAGTGAATCTGCGCATGCTCAATCGATGATATAAACCAAAGATTAAAGTATTTTGAGAATACTATGCTGCAGAAGACTTGTTTGAAACAACTGTCAGCTAGATTAGGATATGAACTTTAATGTGCAACAGTAGAAACTGACAGACGTACTCTTTTTGAAGGCGATAACGTTTATCTTCTACCGTGGGACGATTTTTATTTCGATCTTTCCAGAACACGTGTTCAAAGAACATGGATAATGATAACTGTTTTTATTTAGCAAATCTTTTGGTCTACTTATATGCAAAAAAATAGGACGTGCAATACTTAATAAGTAATAACCTTTAGTCTAAAATTATATTTTGCAGTTAATTTTTTTCGGTGTTGTTTGAAATTGCTTTATCGAAGCCTTAGGCTGTTATCAAAATCCTGGTTCCTGGGCTTATCTTAACTCGACACAGGGAGCCTCGATTTCATCAGACTGTTGAGCTACACTTGAACGGAAGCAGCGTGCTTGCAGAGCGTGGTGTGAACTAATATCTTCCAAAAACACCGACATTTTGGTGAGTTTCCTTGAAATAAGGATAGTTTTACATGTAAGCAAAAGAGTACTAATGTTTTTTTCCCTGTTAATTAGTTTGCTATTAGAACGATATTTCTAGCATTCAAATCGTTACTGCTGAAGTGTCGTAAAATATGAGCGCACGTGGCCTGGCCGACCGTTCTTGAGGTCCAGGCCAATGACCGGAGTTTAATTGTCTATTTATTTCATGTCATTGTGCCATTCTCTTATCTATTGTATAAGCACTCTAATCGCACTGTTTTTCTTATTCATTATAATGCTGAAGTAGGACAATTTTTCTTTGACCTAATTAAAATTTTGAGTTGCAGCCTAATAAATTAGACCTGTCTAATCTGAAAGATCTTTCAACTCATCCCGGCTTCAGACACTAAAACCGAAAAAAAAAAAAATAGACACGTTTCTTACCTGATGTTAAAAGATGCAGGAGTCTGTTGCACATACATGTAGCCGTCAATGTAGTGCTATTAAATAGGCCGTCGACATTTGATATTTATCATTTGGACATTGACAGTACCTCCGATGTCTATGCTTCAAGTCAATTTCCGTAATGGGTTATCGCGCAAAACACTTTGCGCCCCGTTAAAACCAAACTACAGAACGAATTAAAAGATTTACTCAATATAAACTCCCCCCTACCTGACCATAGGCTCACTTGGCATTCTCCTCTGTGTGGGGCTCGGCACTACTTTTTGTTTTACATGAAAC
>JAQQZZ010156900.1:0-12266 GCA_030265115.1 Mopalia vespertina | reverse complement strand
TCACTTATATGACGACGTGCCAGCCCAATGGGTGAAGGAAACCACCCTCGCCACCACTGGCAACAAACAAAGACAAAACGGGACAAATAGAGGACAATAACAGGACGCAATACAGACACCACAAACAGATCGGCTTCCTGTTCCCTTAGAGCACCAGGGCAACTTGAAGCTCCCTCCAAGCACCCGTGGATAAATGGTGGAAGAAACCCCTGATATCCTGAAGCTCCCTGGCAGCTTTTCCAGCCTGGAGAATCTTAAACTAGAATTCTAGCCGCTTTTTGTGAAATGAAAATAGATCCAAAATGATCAACTGAAATGGGTTTAGTAGAACAATCAAAACATTTAATTGCTTTGACTGTTTCAAGATGAGACCTTATTTTTTATGATGACCTGCTAACATTGTTGTTTATTAATGTAAAATGGATTTCATATTGCTGGCAATTACAGTTTGCTTAAGGATGGACAACCCCTTCTAGGTTCAAAATTGTCCATTTTCTTTAAATTTCTTTATTAGAACATTCTGTTTTTTGTCCCGCATTTAGTGAAAAAATTATATAAAAAGTAAAACTGTGATTCAGTTCTTTGCAAGTGTACAGCTGGATGGGTTTTGCAAAATTTCTAGCATGTCATTTTAATTGTGGAAATTAAATTTTTCAACTTTTGAGCTACACCCGTGAAATTTGGCATGCCTATTAGTGTCATATTGTTTTAATTCGTCTTACATTTTTAATCATTCATCTTTGAATACAGAAAGTCCAATTTCTTAATTAAATTTTGGAAAATGGCTATAAAAAGAGAAATATGCAAAATAATTTTTTTGAGATATCCTTTTTTAGGTTATTATGTCACTAATTAGCATGCCGAAGTTTTCGAGACAACTGAGTTGAAAAATTGAATTTCGACAATTAAAGTTAAATATATAACTTCCAACTGCAACTTTTATATAAATTTTTCACAAAATGCAGGACAAAGAAGAGAATGTTCTAATCAACAAATAAAAAAATTGAACAATTTTGACCTCGAAGCGGTTGTCCTTCCTTAAGTTAGGAATAATTATGTAGACGTTTCAGTCCTAGTTTAACAAATGTAACTGTGATTACATCCAATTTATATGCTTGAAGTATTCCGAAAATCTTTTTCTTTTTTCTTCTCGATAACATACATATAAATATAAATAAATTAAGGTATACCGGTCCTAAACTTACATCTTTTATGATCTGATCAGTGGCAGTATTGTTGGGAGCATATAATACTTTAGGATTACTGTAGAGTAAATGTATCAGTATACCCAGATTCTGTTGTTGTTGGGTGGTAAAGCCTAGGTCCTCTGAAAATATATGAAACAAAATATTGACACAGCCTGATTATCGTAGTGCTCACAGGTAGAGTTCTCCAATAGAGATAAACAACCAAACACAACCATTAAATGTGAAGTGTTTTGCTTCTTTTGATTCCAGCACTGAGAGAAGACAGTACTACCTAGCTCAGAATGCACAGTCCTTAGTAAGAGGGTGCAATCAATCAATCATATACATGGTATCAATGGTGCAGAATTCTCCACCTTTATTCCACGCACACCTATACTACGACACATCATGCAATAATATGGCTCAAGATTTTGAAGGAAAAAAATAGACTCTAGCGATATTGTACCACTGGGGAACATAATAAATTATTTGTTTGTTTGGGGTTTAATGCTGTACTTAAGACTATTTCACTCATATGACGGCGTGACAGCCCAATGGATGAAAAAAAACAACTTCAACGTCACAGGCAACAAACAAACACAAGATGGGGCAAATACAGGATGCAATACAAGGACACCACAAACAGATAGGTTTCCAGTTCCCTCTTAGCGCAGAGAGCACCTGGGCAACAGGTAGCTCCCTCCAGCCAAAAACAGAGAAATTAAAAGACTATTCTTACGTAAATCTTGCTGAGTGATTCCTTTGAAGTCCTTCACTTCCTTTAAATGATTTAATTTCTTCTGTGGTATTTCATGCTCCTGTCCACAAAATATTTTCTGCATAGCAAACCAGATTCTCAGGAGACCAGCAAATTTGTTTGGGCTGGTGTTTTTCTTGTGCTTATCATCCTGAGAAAGAAGAAATGAATAATTAAATAACATATACTGTTATAGGAAGTAAAAAACAAATGACTGATCTGATTAATGAGCAAAACACACATGTGGTATTCTGTGTCTTCCACTATATATACCCTCCCATGAGTTTACTGAAGTGTACTTAGTATAGCTACTGGATTTAGCAGACACTGGATTATACTGACCAGTAAACCTCTGGCTACTGAAGATAACAGAAATAGGGGTTATTCAAGGAGAGCCTTGGTATTACAACAAATATCCCTGGGCCCGATTCCACAAAGCAATTTTACACTTAAGTCAAAATGTTAAAAGGTCCTCACATTTCTCAGTTTTGAATTTTAAAATGTATTATTTAAGCATAATTATTATAACGTAAGTAAGTCACAATTACAGGTATTAGTTTAAAAGCTAGTTCAGGCAAGTGGCAAAACTATCAAATTTAGTATTTTGACTTAAGTCAGAAAATGCTTTGTGCATGGAACCGGACCCAGAGTCTTAACACACATCGGAACAAATTGACCACAAACTCAAAGCAACTGACAACAGGCATCCCAGTTTTATTAAAAATACTGAGGATTCTTTGAATGAGTTGTCTGAAATTCTGGTTGATAAAGACATCATATTATTGACGCTTGATGTAAAATCTAAGTACATAAATATAGATATTGAAGCAGGTCCGACCCCTGATAGAATTCAATTTAAAATATAATGACATCAGATTCAACATTTACTAGCAAATTAGGGGTTGTGTTATATGGGTAAAAGGTTTACTCCCAACTTTGATTCATTTTTACGCCAGAGTGGGAGCATGAAGTCATTGGAAAGTGTGCTTAAAAATCCCTACTGTAACTTCGATATTTGGATGACATATTTATCCTCTAGAGATGATCTTGGTGTCTTCATTGCCCATATTAGTCAGCATGACCCTAACATTAAACTTTAGTCTAATATCAGCCTGGGTAGTGTAGATTTTTTAGATGTTACGGTGTACAAGGGCCCCAATTTAGTTACAACAAGGCTTTTGGATTATAAGACCTTAGATACCCATCAACTACTCCTTGCTAAATCCTTTCATCATACACATACCTTAAAAGGATTAATAAATCCCAAATATCAAGGTTTCAGAGGAACTATAGCACTTGCTACCTTCAACCAGGCTTGTTCTGTTCTCTAAATCCCTGGTTCCAAGAGGATATACTAGGCGACTTCTTCGCCGGATTTAATCCAAAACCACCCGACAACTGAACAGTTATAACTGAGACCACACGAAAGCACCACAATAGCCATGTAATAATCTCAGGAAGTTCTTCCAAATGGATGAAGACTAGATGCAAGCTATACACTTACATACCAGATGAGGACTCCTTTGTTGGACAACACACCAGAAATGTTTATTATTTGATAGACATGTTGAATGTTGAATACATCATCACTTGTAAGAAATATCTGAAACAATCTGTATAATTGGTGACACCAAAACTTCTCTTCCAATTAGAACCAACAATCATTTGAGTTCCATCAGGTTACAACTCATATTCCGAAGAGCTGAACGTTTATCTTTTCCTGATAATTCCGTTAAATATCATTTTGAAATCATGCCGATCAAAAAAAAACACGAATTCTTCCCGAAACGTTTAGAGAGGGAAGCTTATTGTATTAAAATCTTCAAACGTTGTATCCACTGGGTTTCAATTGGGAACCAGGTATAAAGGGTCAAAGAAAGACATACCGTAGTTTATTTTGTATTCCATTATGACCACGGACAAATTCATTGGTTACTGGTTTGCATTTATCTTGTTTGTTACATATTTAACACGTATGTTCTCTACTATGTAACTGGTTATTACCTTCTCTCGAGATGTCTGTAGGTTACCCATAAAGCGACCAGGAAAAAGCTGGTCGATTCGACGAGGAAAAAGCTGGTTGAAAGTCAGGTCGACTAGGAGAAGGCTGGTCGAAAGTCAGTTCGACCAGGAAAAAGCTGGTCAAAAATGCGACCAGCTTTACTGGTCGGTCACGACTGAACCAGGGTTTTTCTGGTCGTTTCGACTCCAGATTAAGTTTAAATTTTAAGAAATATAATTGTTCTAAGATAGTTTTATTTTAAAAGTACTGTTTTTGTAACTTTCTAAGTGACAGAAAAAAAAATCATGTTTATAAGTTGTTTCTAGAAAATTTAAATCATTTTATATGTATATCTTAAGCTTTATATCTACTGGGTCACGATATAGGCTTACTTATCAAAACATCTCGATTATCACAATAAATACTTGATTTTTTATTAAAATTATTTAGTATTTTACTAAATCGCTTACCCGGTGAATAATGTTTTTTTGTTTGTTTTTTTATCAGCGTCATTTTTATTCGTTTGTGCTGAACAGAAAGTTTCATACATGCCTATAGATATATCCACTTAATATACAGGACCGATATATTGTTTTAAAAATTAAACGTAAAAATAAAGATATTTGCTGATAATACTTCTAAAAATATAATAATTGACCTATTTATTTTCCAGGATCACTCTCCCTGTATATAAGGGTAACAACAACATCAACAACACCCATGGCGTTTATTCCTTCAATTGGGTAGAACAGGGAAAGATAAAATGTTCGAATGCACTGCAAATAAAATTACAAATTTGCAACGGAGAAAAAGAAACATTAAAAAAAAAGTCGGCTAAAACATTTTGCTGAGTCTTTATTTATTTAGGATCTTTATTTGCCGAAATGGGTCTATATATAGATACTGTAGGTAATATACTATTTTGAATCATGTAGATTTAGCTAATCAACAACACATTAAATAAATAATGCAAGCATCTGCTGTAATTAAATGCAATTAAAGCTGCACTGCCTAAAACCTCCGACGTGTCTCAACGTGTGTAATTCCGTACCCTGAAAAAAGTCGTTTTCTGACATGGTATCCCACAAGTAGTCCCTCTACTTTATAAATCCTGTCCACTTTGCGCTGTTCTTAAATTAGGTCCTGGTCAGTATTGATTGATCACTCGTCCAACGTCGACATCACCTAACAATGTTCTGATCACGTGAAATCTCATCGGTCGAGCTTCGTGTTGTCCTGGTGCTCCCAGAGCTAAGGCGCAGCATGTTACCGATCTGTTTGTGATGTTTGTACATTTCGTCCTGTAATTGTCCTGTCTTGTCTTTGTTTGTTGCCAGTGGCGTCGAGTGTGACTATCTTCACCTTCTGAGCTGACACGCCGTCATATGAGTGAACTAACCTTAATTATGGCGTTAAACCCCAATCAAACAATCAAATCGAGTTTTAAAGAAACTATAATTTAACAAAACATATTCCATAACATGAGTTAATACAACGTTTCGATCTCCAGCAGTAATTTGATTGAACATAGCATTCAGAAGATGATAGAACAGAAGTGTAATCAACGCAGGTCGAAGGCCACGCTGTGATTGTCATTAGCAGAGGTCAGTTTCACTGGACAGAGGTCACTTTCGCTTTCACTTGTGTTAATTTGACGGGTCATTCGGTCGCTTGGCGGTGTTGATTTGGCCTGGGGCACGACCTGATTCACAGCACCGTTCACGCGTATCGATTTATCGAGTAAACTCCCTTTTATACATGCCACACATATAAATAAATATATACATGTTGCATAAAAAAAAATCCAGTGACACATCGGCTACCCTACTTTTTTACTCATGTTAATAATGCTAAACGTGCGCCTCAAAACATCAAACGTGCGAGACAGATTTGCGTAGCCTATATATATGTTTGAGCATTGTTCTGCTATATACACATCTCGATGCGGCTGACAATATTGTGTTTAATATAACCTTGCTCATTTACTCGTTTTTTACATGTGAATGTCGTTTATAAAATTTTCTTTCTCCTTGTCTCACATTCTTGTTTTTTTTATTGCGTACATTTGTGTTTATCGACCAGTAAACTCATTATAATTACCTGTGCGTCATGTGTGAATATACGATGTATAATGTATTTTCAGTTAGTTCGCTACATGTGTTATTGAATATTACACATAAAAAATCTTTATATACATCACTGTGCATGTTTGATATTGTTGTATATTTTTATATTGTGGCGTTTCTTTGTTTCATGACATTCGATTGGAAAAAAAAACTACTTTTTTATATTTTCTTTCGTTCCATTGAGGGATTTGTGACAGATTTTATGAGCTTTGTTCACAGGGAACATAATTATAACACATTTGATTGCATTTTTTTTATCAATGTTGTATGTTGTAAACATTATGGCCCACTCTGTTTGGACTGGTTGCTCCCTATCGAAAGTCTTGGTGGCTCACTTGCTTCGCAAGTCTTGCTCACTTTATCGTAAATTTTGGTTGCTCACTATATCACAAGTCTTGGTTGCTCACTATATCACAAGTCTTGGTTGCTCACTTTATATTGCAAGATTTTGTTGCTCACTATATCACAAATCTTGGTTGCTCACTATATCACAAGTCTTGGTTGCTCACTATATCACAAGTCTTGGTTGCTCACTATATCACAAGTCTTGGTTGCTCACTATATATTGCAAGTTTTGGTGGCTCACTATATATCGCAAGTCTTGCTCACTTGATCGTAAATTTTGGCTGCTCACTATATAGCAAGTCTTGGCTGCTCACTTTATATTGGAAGTTTTGGTTGCTCACTATATATCGCAAGTTTTGGCTGCTCACTATACATCGCAAGTTTTGGTTGCTCACTATATATCGCAAGTTTTGGTTGCTCACTATATATCGCAAGTTTAGGTTGCTAACTATATATCGCAAGTCTTGGCTGCTCACTATATATCGCAAATTTTGGCTGCTCACTATATATCGCAAGTGTTGGTTGCTCACTATATATCGCAAGTTTAGGTTGCTAACTATATATCGCAAGTGTTGGCTGCTCACTATACATTGCAAGTTTTGGCTGCTCACTATACATCGCAAGTTTTGGTTGCTCACCATATATCGCAAGTTTTGGTTGCTGACTCAGCACAGCGTATGGTTCCTGTTGGTCGCAAGTCTCGGGTTCTAATACTGTGAGGGTCATTTACATTTCTGTCACTCTATATTAAAAAGAAATACCGGTATAAAATAAATATATAAGCGAATAATATCGGAGACAACACAAGAACAGATAGAATACCGACGAGCCGTGTGTATTATACAGGCAGACTGTGAACACGCATATGTGTAGCCATGCATATACAAGGATTGTGTGGTATACCTGCAGTCTATACGAATATACATATTCTGGTATTTCTGGTCGATGTTATTATTTATTAATAGCACTTACATCTGTGTACAGCCGGTTAATTAACACAATATTTTGGGAAATATAATCAGTGAGTTACTATTAAATGCATTAATAAAATAACCTACATAAATAAATGGGCCCTAATTATTATGGAAGGTGGTTGTGGAAAGCGATCGCACTTTTGTAAATTAGTCCACTTCTGCTTGAGCAAAATGTCAGAATTGCGGATCGCCTTTCATAAACTATAAGTTCTTCCCTAAACCAATATTTAGTTTGATTGGTTAATTGTATGGTGTTTAATCGAATAGTTTTTCACTTATATGACAGTGATGTTTACTCGAACAGTAATTAGACACTCTAAAAGAATCATAAATTTGGAAGTATTTTGGTTTTTAAGAATACTATATATAAGGTTATAACTTGTAACTTTAATGGAAGTTTAATGCAAACATACATGTGTTGAAAATTAATATAAATGTCATTTTTTTTATTTTAGAGACAGATAATTTTGCTTGTCTCCACCAGGACATATATATTTATAACTAAAATTTTCATAAATAGATTATTGTTCTTTAGTTACATGTATATAAGTTAACATTATGCATATACACATTGCTTATTGCTGTTTAATGTTAACATAATAGAAAGAAAAAAATGTTAAAATGAAGTTTACCCCATAAAGACAGCTGAGAAAAACATATCAATCGGCGCAAGAGCCTTACGTGTATGTGCAGCGAGAACAGTGTAAATTCCCCTAATACTCTTCGTCTTAATGTTTCTAATCGTACAGCAAAGTTAAGCAAACCACAAAATGAAATCGACTGAACCGTTAAATATGTTGATTTTAACATTTACTCTTCATCATTGATCACCGGTGTATCAATTTGTTTCTAGAGTTCATCCAGCCTGGGATCAGTATCCCAGATCCAACTAAGTTATCAGCTATCTTTCATTTAATATCTTTTCAGTAAAATTTAGACAATTGTTAATTTTTTTGTGAATCTATACAAATAGAAGACATACAAACATCAAACAACATCACAATCATGAATTTGTGAATCTATACGAATAGAAGACATACAAACATCAAACAACATCACAATCATGAATTTGTGAATCTATACGAATAGAAAACATACAAACATCAAACAACATCACAATCATGAATTTGGCTGGTATGAGTGTAAATAGAAGTCTAGTTAATAATAACTTTAAAATATTAACTCAGTATTTTTAAAACGGTAGCCCACTATATAGACTTTAAAACGCTTCTAATGAAGGCTATATATTTTATAGCTAAATTTATTCCTCTTACTTCACGTATCATTCTAATTGTCGATTTAAAGCGCCAGTCTGCCAGAGACCAAAGCCGGAAGAGCACAATAATACATCAGAAGTTAAGACAGCTAAGTTTTCGCACTCCGCAATGTGTATTCGGACTTCACAAAGGCGGAAACAAAGATTTACAGCTATACACCAAATAGCGAAAAAACACGACAGCGAAAACTTATCGCGCCTTTTCACTGAAAGTTAGGAATTTCACATATATGAGCCAGTTCTATTCGACGATACGCTTAAATATGCTATGATATTCAAAACATGTTGCCTGGTGCATACGTGTGCCTCGTACCTTTCGTAGAGTATATGGAGAAATACTTAACCCATTTTGCTTGTTACATATTTATCACATACTTTTTATGTCATGTACATGGTCATTACCTTCTGTAGGTTCCCCATAACAACTCGAGATTCAGAAATTTGTCTCTACGAGTTACTGTAAACGATGAGATGATTAATCGGTTTTAATTAATCGACATGTCTGTGCTAGTGTGTTTAATTTTTAGAAATGTATGGATATATTTGTAATCGGCCGTATAGAGAAACCACTTGTGTGTAACGAGTGACGTGCGAATTAGACATTTATGAAGTTATTTTACAGATTCTTTTTCAGAAAATTTTACAACTTGTGTCCCGCATACAGGAATCGTACTGAATCGCCAGCAGTAAGTGTCGGGCACCTGTAACTATTTCATCGCTGAAAGATTTGACACGGATATACTATAGAATAAACATTGGTAGAATATTCACACAAACCACTCCGATATATAGGCTACAACGATGTACTATGTCAACCTGCGTGCATGCATGGATTGCGGAAAATAGCTCCAAGTGTCAGAACTGAAATTGTGTCTGTGCCAAAGTCTTAGAGTTTTAGGTAACTCTTCAAGAATTTAACCTACTTAAATCAACTCAATGCAGTCACATTCAGTGTGTCGCCGTTGCAGGGCACAGGAATACGCCATTTTCGACTATTCCAAATTCCAAAAACATCTAAATGCACGGAAGGACAATAATAAAACTAAAAGCAAAAATTACATAGTTTCCTAACATATATTTTGTCAAGCTGCCTGTGTTTTTTTATACATTACATTACAATGCTGATGTTTTTCATGCCATTTTTTCAAACGCAAGGATCAAGAAAGGCGTCAAAATAAAGGAAATGCGGGGTCGATTTTATTTTACAATTGTTTCACTCAATAGCACCCTACTTAAAAATAAATCGAAATAAGTTTGTTAATATCTTTTTATTTTAATCATGGACTAGGGTTTTAAAACATAAACTAGGTTTCATTTTTACCGTCACAAAGAAACGGTATTGTGTCACTCACGTCTTAGATGCACTTACAAGTTGGGACGAACTTACACAAGAATTAAAGGCTGTTTTGGATTTAAACTTCTCTTGATTGATAAATAGACAAGTTGACATCTTTAACACACTTTCTTGTGTACATTTAATGTAAATCGGGGAAAAGTCTGTGTTCGAAAGCACCCACTATAGCCACCTTGGGGAATATATGTGACATTGGTTAGAAAAGGCGATGCCTGTTTGAAGAGAAACCAGAACAGGACGCCTACGATGTTAATTGTTGAATAATACCATCCTATTTTGAAATGTTTTCATCCTCTCATTGTAGTGTTTTGATGGAGATTCCAATCTGTTTCAGGACTTCACTCAATTAACCTTCTTTGATTGGTTAAATGGCAATCTATAGATTTACCACATAAATTCTAATTGGTCCACTGAATCTCCTTGCATTTCAGTGGGAAGCTGCATGCTTCTTCCAGAGTTTCGCTATTGTTGATTGGTTGACATCCCGATAAAGCGCGTGCCTGGATGACCATTGGTTTCCTGATACGAAGGCGAAGCATCTTTAGGAATTGACGATGTAAACAACTTGGAAGTACGTCGCATTATTGCTGCACGGAAATGAAACAGCATATGTAATTTGTAGATAAGCTTCATTCGAAATATGTACTTTTAGTTGCTATACGGGTCGCAATGATATGCAGAAACGAGAAAAAACACAAGATGTTGAGGCATATGTTCAAATGTGGATAAGCAAGGTTCAAATGAAAAAAATATATTTAGTTATATCTAGGTTCGAGAATTACATATTACTGGGTTACGAGCATATATTCAACTTAGTTACTTTCTTAGAATGCGATATATGCTCTCACGCCTTAAATTTGTTATGCTTTCTTCCCTCAGAGAATGTTAACCGACTTTCGTCATTTTGTGTAGGAAGGTCAAGTGACATGCGTCAAACCGGGTAATCATTTACTCACGTCTAACTGTTGACACACATAGCCTGTCTATAGCTATAGAGGTAACACTATTAAAAAGTATGAACGGAATTTGTGTCTAGGCCTGAGCAAGTAATATGCATCGATGGAATTTGCCCCTTTGCCGTTTCAATCCTTTAGGCCTACTCTCTTTCATATGTTTCGAGTATAGACGTTAACTTATACATACTTAATCAATGATGATTAGTTAATGCTTATGTTCGTTTGACTGACTCAGGAAATTTGAAGCCCAAAATAATATGGCACCGGTACCTATCAAAAAAATTAAATTGTCAAAGACTTTCTGAAATTTAAATAGTGTGAGCCTTCAGAAACGGTGAATGTCAGCTTGGCATGATTAAAAGTACCATGGAATGTTCAGGATTTAAAAACGGAGAGCAGGTTGTGGAATACAATATTTTGTTAACAGTGGGCTACAATAGTCAAAAACTAATATTTCGAAAGAAATTAGAGAATCAACAAAACTTAATTGCCTTGCGTCTGTTTATAAAAAGTTTTAAAATTTCATATTCCGAAGATAGTTTTCAAGATGTTTTGAAGAGAACATATTTAATAATAAATAAATTTTTAAAATCAGACAAACAAAAGATCATCATTGCATTCCTCCATAAACTGTTATTTGGAATTGTGTTGTGAAATTTAGACAGACCGGAAGCATCACTGAAATAAAGCTGTCAGCTGACGTTCAAAAACCCATAATTTTCCTCAGGGAGCATGTATTCCTGGTCAACTGTCAACAAAGTTAACCATGTGCAAAAAAACAAAACCAGTTTACAAAATGCCGAGTTTAACAGAGTCACGAGAAATAACGAGATCTTGTGATATATACTTCCGGTCTCACTGCACGAAATGTCCATAAATTCTCTCAAAAGAAAGTACATTTGATGGACAATTCATAGACATTAGTCACGTTATGTGTCATAATTAACAAGATTAATTTAACTCTAAATAGGTTTGTTTTACACAGGAAGCGCTATAAAGGCCAACAAGAAATGAGAATCTATAAGCCATGCATATAAGATATAAATAAAGAATGGTCTCTGTCTAAGGCACAATTTACACATAGTTCCCAGCGGACACAACTCATGGAAACCACTTGGTTTACTGGTGGTAAACTGAGGAACTGGTGGACCCACCAGAAAACCACATGAATACCACGTGTTAAATATGTTGTGACTGGATCCACCAGAAAACCGCGTGAATACCACATGGTAAATATCTTGTGGTTTAATCCACCAGAAAACCATGTGAATGCCACGTGGTAAATATCT
>JAQQZZ010156889.1:0-12267 GCA_030265115.1 Mopalia vespertina | reverse complement strand
CGCCTGGTGGCTTTTCTATATTCGTCTGACGTTTGAGATACAGAGAATTTAACACTTTGTTAGTAAGATTGAGTATTGTTAAAAATGGACATATATAGCCCAGAACTATATATTTTTGACAGAGCTGTATTCGGCTGACTGTATTTAAGAAATTTTTAAAAAGTCAAAACATTTTTATCCACAATAATTACTCTTTTATGTTTTACATATTTATTATTTGACATCAATATATATCTCAACGTAAGTCATTAGTTTTTAATATTTTTGAAATAAATGTTTTTCCGCAACACAAAATAGAGACGTGTGGCTAAAATCTTGAATTTATTATTTTGATAAAGGTCACAAAAGCCTTGTGGATTCGACCCTTGGAGCAAAATTAAAATGTGTTGAAGTATTCGGCGTGCTTGTTTCTGGAGGCGAGGTGTTTGGGGTTTTTTTACTGGGGTTTTACTCTGCATTTGATATAGTTTTGGTTACTTATATGAAGAGGTACCAGCCCAACTGACGAAGAAAACCGCCCTAGGCATCACTGGCAAGAAAGAAAGACAAGACCGGACAAGACAACGATAAGTAGCAAAACAAGCCCGCTTATTGCTGCCCATAGGTTTGAGAGCACCAAGGCAACAAGAGGCTTCCTGTAATTGCCCACTGGCGAGCAACTCAAACATTTAAAACAGAGTAGGTTTACTTCACTTACTATATCATATTCCGTTGACGCTTGTGACCCCTTCCTTCCTTTCTTTTTCCGTCGTTTCCCAGAAACTCCGTCTAAAATCAAATTCAAAGCTTTCAGTTGTCTTAATATATGATTTAAAAAATACTTATTAAAAATACTGTCGAATGCAAAGCGCTAAGATCATGTATTATTATAATATTTGAGTATTATTATCAAATTTTGTTTGTTGCATTAAAGATCTGAAACCAAGGCCAACCAAACGATGTTAAATCAGGTCATGCTTATTGGGGTTCACGAAAGATCCCCGTCCAAGATGTCCAATACAACCCAGATAACATGACACTGTGGTGAGCACCGAACAAAGCAAAGACAAGCTAGATGTACATAAAAGTAAGTAATATAATTGTTTAACCTTTTGACTATTTGTAGTTACGACGTATAGGGATTCCCCTAATTTGCGGCTCTTGATTAGTCGAGAAAAAAGTCGACCAATTAAAACTCCGCAAATAACGGGAATCCCTGCACCTGAATCCCCTGCACCTATAGTCAACATAGAATGTTCCATTTGACGGATACCTGTTTCTAAGACCAGACATGTCAGCGAAGATAGTCGGCGTTTACAGATCAGGTTAGGGAAGAGGCTGTGTCATTGGTCAATTTTACAAACCAATCAACGCCGCGTTTGGTTGACCTTGGCGTTGGATCTGATAAC
Organism: Mopalia vespertina; assembly: GCA_030265115.1. Taxonomy (NCBI): domain Eukaryota; kingdom Metazoa; phylum Mollusca; class Polyplacophora; order Chitonida; family Mopaliidae; genus Mopalia; species Mopalia vespertina. Next base: position 10,879 of record JAQQZZ010156889.1, on the reverse strand, counting down.
TGCTACACACAAAACACAGACAACTTTTCATATCTGATTTTAATCGGATTCAGACATATCTCTATCAATAACATGAGGATCACTTTATACAAGCGGAGTAATTAATAACGCTTATTATATAATCTCAACATATTAGGATAACAACAATACCAGCATCAAAAATACACAGATATCCAACCACTATAAATAACTTTAATACAGCAAAATAAATCGAGATAAGAAAGAACAATACAAGTTTGGTATTAGTCATTGTTAATATCATAGTGAACTCCAAATGATAGTTTGATATGATGTAAATGTGCAGAACAGATGAAAGTGCCAGAAATTGCATGGTGTATAGAAAGATGAACAATTAGCCAAGTTATGCTGCAAAGTTTGCGTACATCTTGTGCACCCCCTGCCCCGACCCCTCTCTCTTAACAAAACACAACAACAACAAGAACAACAAAATCAAAATAAAAACACCCGTGCGTTCTACTTTAACGGTGCTTACAAAATGTCTGTGTGATAAAACAGCAAAACAGGATCATAGTCTGCAAACACATAATTTAAAAGACAACAGTGCAGACAGATTTTCAGTGCAAGAATGGCTGCATTATACCGTTACCTTCTTCAGCATGAAATCTTGTTCGGGTCTTTGTTAATATCCAGTCTTCTGTTAAAAATTCCTCCCTTCACTTAAACAAACATCTCTTTGATATTTTTGTTCGAAACAATTTTTGCTTGGGCTCCCTAAATCATTTTGGGACATTTCGCATGTCTTTGGCTGGAGCGAATTTTTGTCACCACGTTTGACGATTTACGTTCCTTCTTTTCGGTGACTGCGGTTTACGTTCAGCGAGGACCTGTTTTAGACCGTAGTAAATCTGGGCTGATTTTAATTTTACATTTATATTGGACGATTTAAATATTTTGTCTGCAATATGTACGACCTATTCCCTGCAGACGTCTCCGGAGAATTTATCGCAATATCTACCTCTCTGCATAGACGTTGCTATATGAACGCAAGATCATAAAATACGGGACTTTTTTTGAAAATATGTATTGGGCTCAGAACATTTTGTAACCATCAAATAGGAAGAAAACAACTCAGGGGAACACGATCTCAAGAGATAGAGCACAGACTCTGACTTGAGTACGCTCAAGTTTTTTTTATAACCTCGGCCCCTGTGCCTTGGAAATCAAGGTCAAGCAATTGTATTGACTGACAATTGAAAATTAAGCACAGATGTGCGTTTGCCTTTCATTTTAAAATTGCCAGCTCGACGCCTTCTTGTTGTAGCCTATCAACAACGTCACCAAACCCAAGGCAACGAAGTGTGCTGGTGAGCCGCAATATATCAACATGTAGATGGTTCAATGTCAGATGAAAGAACATAGAAATAGAATGAAAGATGCAGGATTTACTTTTTGAATATCAGATATTATTTATCGAAATGGAAACAGAATGAAATGAAAACTAGAATCAATTTGGTTCACATCGGATATAAAGAGAAACAGAAAAGAATGAGACGAGAGATAGAATCCGTAGTTTTAAACCAAAAGTCTAAAGACAATGGAAGACGAGATAAAATTCACTTAATCAATGTAAGTGCATTGAGATATATGATGAACCAATTTAAGAAGAGAATGAAACATCTTTAAGACAAAGACGGCAAATGCTTTACTAATTGGGAAGCAAAACAGGGATTAGTTTAATATGTATATGAATTTAATCTCCAGTTGAAAGCACACAAGAAATCAGGATGAGAATGTATCAGTTTTCCCTTCATAATCGCTAGCAGTAAATGCAAACTATGCAAGTTTTAAGTAACACAAAGCAAAATAGTTTTAGAATATTATTTTTTAAAAAAGCAAAAATTCTCCTTACGGTTTTCCGCAGAAATTCTGGTAATGCCTTATTATAAAAGCTATAAAATGCTGAAAAACAAAAAGTTGCTGAAAAAATGCAGAAAATCATTTTTGAAGTCACGTACTTCCAAAAAGCAAAACTCTCTGAATCGGCTTGAGATAAACAAGAAATAGCACAAATAAACTAGTCACCTTCATCACTTTCATCGTCAGCTTCATCGCCATCTTTTATTTTCTTCTTTTTACCCCATCTGTAAATAGGAATAAATTTATTTTGTTTAAGCTTACAGCTTGCATGATACAGCCGCACGGCACAAATACATAAAATCCTAAACTATATCGAGTGACACTGAACTGTTACATGTGGTACAGGAACATACGCCATCTAACATCAGCCCTTTCAATTATCTGCTTGTAACATATTTTAGTTGATATAAGTGGTCCAAGGTTTTATATATACCCGTCGAAAAAATGATTGACGTGATTTGATTTAGACTTTATGCAAGTGACTTCGTTAATCCATCTATCCATCATTAGCATAGAACAATTCACCTTCTTTTTATGTAACTTTTCCATTATATTCTATTCGTTATCCCATTCATTCTCAAATAATTTATATACCCCTTTTTGACTTCATACACATGCAGCTAATTATGAATAGGCTTCATCTGTGTGTGGAATTAAAAATTTCGAGCAGACGATTAATTATTAAGCAAATTATAAATGTTTTAAAAAAGTTCTACATATACATTATATTTAAAATTCGAAGAAGCTATATAGCCTCAGTTAACAATGTATTGTTAATGAATTTTAAACTTTTGACTGAAAACGATTCGTACGATTTCGGGAAGTTTCGCTGAGAGATCACGCTTATTACCGTAGTCCTAGCTCCCATCATGCAATGCTAGTAGGTGCATTGTGGGAGACTGGACCAGACTATTATTACCGCGGGAGTATGTAACGTTTGTAACTCCTGAGTTTTAGAAGAGTTTCTAATGGGAGAGAACTCTAGCGTGAAGTGCCACGTTTATAATGGGAGACAACTCTAGCGTTAAGTACCACGTTTCTATTGGGAGACAACTCTAGCGTTAAGTGCCGCTTACTGATCATGTCCCAGGCCAGGTTCTCGTCCATCCGCCTTTCCTCCGGCTTTGTCCCGACCCTGCATTTTATCATAACTGACCATACTCTTAGCCGCTTTCTTTTTCTCTTCTTCTTCTTTCTGTGCTCTTGTCTTTTCTTTCTTTTCTTGCTTTTTTCTACGTGATAAAATATTTAGAATTAAAGTAACGTATGTATACGCAAATAATGATGATTTAAATCAAAAATACACGAAGTATGTTAAGTACAAAGAAAGCTAGCATTCTAGAGCTAAAACAAATATACATTCTAACCGGCATTACTACTTAGAAAGAAACTAGTAAAGTTTAGAATTGCTCTATATCATCACATTAATAATATAGCTAAATTGTTAAATGTTAAACTTCACTAGTTTTTAGACAGAAATTATTAATATTTTACAGCAAGATTTTTAAAGAAATTGTTAATTAATTGTGATTCAATATCTTGCCCTGGAAAAGAATCATTGTAGAAGATACCAACTTTTCGTGCTTAGCGACCATTTCATCGTACTGGTCACCGTACTTTTCCCGTCTTTTCTTTTCTCTATCTGCGCGACGCTTCTCACGAGCGCTTAGATAACGTGTGCGTTCTTCTTCTGTCATGGCGTCTAAATCAACAGCGTCTGAATCGGTTGTGGCGTCACTGAAGACGTCGGGTGAATTCGCGCCATCTCCTAATTTTCCCTTCTTTCCTTTCTTTTTCCCTGGTTTTTCTTTCTTAACCCGAATTTTACCTCCTTTCCCGTCAGATTTCACCGTATATACACTACAATTAAAGCCATAAATGCATTCCAAGGTCTAACTTAGCTAATTTCTCACAAGTACAAGCCTTAAAAAAAACTGACGCCTAAGCTGTATACTTAATTATATGCTTTACATTCTGTTTGTTATTTTATCTAAGTTTAAGTGTGAGTCTGTTAAAAGTCATTAATTAATTTTTTAAAAATCATTAAACCAAAAATTAATTAATATAGCTCCTCGGCATTCTGTTGTCTCATATGTAGATCTGACAAAATCCAATACCAAACGGCGTCGATTGGTTGGTCCAGCGTGACCAATCACAAGTTTAATCTTCAAAACTTGTTAACCAACACGCTGATGATTTTCGCTGACTCACTGTGCAGAGTATATCTTATAGGACTAAAGAGACAGTATCCGATCAGTGCTTGTCGCAATCAGTTGTAGTAAACGCCGTTTAATATAGGATTATGCCGCTCAACGTTACAAAGAATACATAAAAGTTAAATTGCATCTGGATATTAACAGATCTAATGTCTATTTAGTGTTATATATATCTACATAGAAAAAATATGTTAAACTCGCTTCATATTGTAAAGCGTATCTATACGCTGGCCCTACGAGCCAGAGACCCGAGTTCGAGTCCCGGTGGAGACGAGCAACATTTTCTTTCTCTACATTACAAATATATATCTATAATTCATCTTAATTTGGACAGACTTAAATCAAAGTCTAGCACACTCTACTGATGAAAGAGATAAACTGTTCTCTAGCCAATATTTACATACTACATGGAATTCTGAAAAATCATAACTTCATTTTAACTCAATATTTCAGCAGTTATGATATAATGCAAAATGTTGTTTCAGACAAATTCTGTTCATATACCGAGTTACCGAAATGTATTCGTATAACATTTATTACAATACATTTATAGCGACATATCTTTTGATTTGTATCACGTGCCGGCATGACACTTTTCTATTGGCTAGTCAATTTCAAATTTAGCTCAGTGGAAAACACGCGGTGAGATTTTCGTCTCGTGAAGCGAAACATATTAAACAGGATTTTTGTTCTGAAATTGTGATGAGATGAAAGGTTCGAGAAAATTGCCCGCAGACGACAGCTGTGTGCTTGGCTGAAAGAAATTCGAGGAGCTCAGTGTATCTAGCTCTTAACACGACTTGCTGTCAGTCGTATTGTCGCGAGAGGTCCGAAGTGAACGAGACTAAGACAACTCTCGTACGCTATGCCAGGCATTCGCGCATTAATTTCCGCCAAATTTATGCGGCTACTTTTGCCACAGATCAGCAAATAAAATAAGTGCTACCCAAGATGGCCCGGGTGTATTTTATAGTCAATATCTCGGCGTAGGAAGTAGAATCGATTATATTTTAGAATTTACTTGCTGCATGGCATTCTACGACGCATAATAAGTATACCGATTACATGGTATCACAAATGCTGAATTATTGCGTTTCATGACGTTATCGTATTTCAAAGCTATGGAGATTTTCTGTAATGTTAAAATATTTAGTTTGCTAAATGCTTCTAAAATTAGCCTAGTTATTGTTTTTCATATTATTATGTACCATAGAATAAAAATGTACCTTTCAGAGTCCGAATCTGAAAACAAATAAAAGAAAACATAAATCAGTTTAAATTGATTGGATGCGTTAAATAAAATTATTTTGAGCTATTTTATTTGCTTAATTAATTGTTATACGAAATATGTATTTCAATCGATGGGACTTGCTTTGCTTAAGTTGCAATGTTGATTATTTACTTTGAAAGAAAGGAAGCAGTAGGGAGAGAATAATCAAAGAAGAAAATGGAGAGAGAATAATCTAAGTAAACAAATCAATTAACTGTATTATATTTATTTGTAAATAATGATTTTTTGGCCTTTAGGAAAGTTGAGATCCGTCGGCAAATCGAACACAGTATACTGCTGGCCAGTCGGTGCCTGAATCTGGTCGTGGGTTCGATTCCCGGACAGCTTATTGTCAAACTGCAAAAAAATTCTGGACTGGAAGCTTTTCAAACTAAGAAAGCGCTATCCTAAAATTACGCAAATATTGGTTATTTGGAAATAAAAATATTAAACAAAGATAGCAAAGCCCTACCATCAGGACTGGAGTACGATTCTTCTTTGCCATGGCCGATCACTTTTCCGTCTTTGTCCCGAAGTCGCTTTTTCCTGGAGCGGGTTTTAGTACCACCCACACTCACATCGCTATAATAGCTGTAATCGCTGTCACTTCCATGCTCCCGTCGCTTTTTCTTTTTCCCCTTATGCAGACCTCCTCCTTCTAATCCGCTGTCAGAACTGTGATAGGATTCACTATCACTGTACGTTCCATCCTTACGTTTACGTCGACGCTTAGTTTTACGCGTCCCGCCAGCGCTGACAATGCTGTAATAACTGTAAAAGAAACAAAAACACCAAAGCTTAGCAATTTAATTGCAGACTCCTTGAAACTTGATCTTATAAAGTTTTTCCAACATTGAATATATTAGTTGAGTCTGGATTGTTCCATCATTATCACACAGAACAGAAATACCACCGTACAGTACTCTCGAGTTATTGAGAACTGGCTTAAAACCAAACAAGCAAGCACACTTTTATGCATTTATGTAATTGGCAGAATTATCTTGACTTATTCAATATAAACACAGTATACTTAACGTTTTTAACGCACCTATGTTCGCTGTCAGAGCCGTGCTTCCTCTCACGCCGGCGTCGACGTCTTCTTGCAGCGCCTTCAGCGTCTTGATCACTGTGATACGATTCGCTGTCGCTGTACGTTCCATCAGCTTTCTTTTTGCGCCGACGTACGTGTTTAGTTCCCCCAGCGCTAATGACGCTTCTGTAGCTATAATCACTGTCACTGCCGTCATTACGTTTGCCTTGTTTACGACGCTGACGATTAACGGAAGTTTCTTGATTACCGCCACCACCTTTACCCTTTCCTCGTTGCATAGACCTGTCGAAATCTGACTCGTGACCAATTTTTCTGAAAAGGAAATAAGTGTCAATTTATTACACAAATGGTACAGATCAACTAACGTTATACACACTTGCAAAATAACTATCCATTAGTTTAAACCCAATTTGCTCTGACAACACTGAAACTGGATTGATTGATTGATTGATTCATTGATTGGTTGATTTATTAATTGATTGATTGATTGATTGGTTGGTTGGTTGACTGATTGATTGGTTGATTCGTTGGTTGATTGCTTGATTGCTTGATTGGTTGATTGATTGATTGATTGATTGGGTGAAGTAAACCACCATCGACGCCACTGGCAACAAGCAAAGACAAGACAGGACAATCCCAGGACGTAATACAAAGACATCACAAACAGATCGGCTTCATGCTGCCCCTTAGCTCTGAGAGCACCAGGGCAACAGGAACAACAGGAAACCAAACCCACAGCACCAGGGTAGGGTACAAAATGCCGGCAGTGAATTTCGGTCACCTTGACCAGCTCAGCTCACTTTTGTGTTTCAGTTTCCTGATGTCCCCACATGGCTTCTGTCTGCACAGATCGGTGACCAATTATCAGTATGTCCCAGGTCAAATAATGACTTAAACACTCTTGTGGCATAACTCTCCAATAACTGTACAATCAAATCAAATTGTATGCTGCCAAGTTTGTTATCGGATAATCGTAATGCTTTCTTGTTGTTAATTAATTCAAATAACTCATTACTTTTTGTATTTCTTCCCTGTCAAAGGGTCGACCACCACTTCGTAAACTGTTCCATCTTTTCCCACTATTTTTGTTCCGGCTTTAGCTGCAAGTAAATATAACGTGAAAATTAAAAAAGTGCATTCAATAGAAGTACCAGGCATTCGCGAGTACAGGTCACCATGTAAATTGGTTTTAATCTCTGTCAACATTCCAAAGTTTCACTTATCCAAGTGTCTTCTAAATCATAACCCAAGAAAGAAAAGAAGAAAAGTATCTTCTTAACCTCTTTGAGTGGTATTTAGAAGTCGGAATCATAAACAAATAATAAACCTTTTTATACTATGGAACCAATGCCATGAACAATTCATGAACTGCATAAATTTGGACAAACTATCTTTTTTTTCAATTGTGCACTATATACATAAGCGGAGCACCCCTGCTATTTGGTAATTTGGTTCAAATATTAATTCATCAACAGACGACATCAAGTGTTTCGATATCACGTGATTGGTTTAAAGGGTCACGTTATAGTATTTCAACACTAACATTGGACAAAGACCAATTCTGGACAACGATTTGCTGACTGGAAAAATAAATACCAACACACTTTGCCCGATACGCTCCATTGTCCGACATCATCCAAACACATGGTTTCTCTATACACCCATGTCTTTACCTTGGCACGCGAAGATGCACCAGTCCAACAGTCGTTGTTTTAGACAGATTGTATGATAGCATAGGTTTTCTCTTTTTATTTTGTACTTAATGCCATATCCCTCATACATAAGGCGGCTTTCCAGACAAATGGGTGAAGGAATCCCCTTCTTGTTCAAAGTGCTTAAATTTACTCGATCTACCAAGTTACCTTTGTGCAAAAAGTGCATTATTGGCTTACCCTTTTTGAACACTTCGTCTTCATCATCGGATGCCTCGTACACTGTGGAAGCTTTTTCCCAGTCCTCGATTGCCTCCCCTTTTCCGAGCTTGATGAATTTTTTCAAGAATTCCGGATCTCCGCCGCTTTCCTGGAAGGCTTTATATTCTTCTTCCGTTAGCAAAATAGTCTTTTCTATCAGACGACCGCTTTTCGTTCGAATCATAGTTTTAATGACTTTCATAGGGTTGGTTGAAGCTTTTTCCCAAGATTCAATATTGTCACCAGTGGCCATGTATTTACCCAAAATGGCATCCGCGTTCGCACCACCTTTTGTCAAGGCTTCGTAATCTTCTTTTGAAACCATGATTGTCTTTTCAATAATTCGCCCACTTTTTGTCCGGATTTTCATTTTTATGGCTTTCATCGGCTCGGCGCTTTGCCAAGATTCGATCTTGTCCCCGTCACCCAACGGCATGTACTTTTTCAAAATTTCGGCTGGATCTTTGCCGTCTTTCATCATCGCGTCATAATCCTCTTTTGAAACCATGATGATCTTTTATAAAGACACAAGAAATATAATAATTAATAAACTTTTTCGCGAGAATTAGGTATATCCAATACATTAGACGTACTACAAAAAAAGCTAACGTATTGTATGTGTCGGAAAAGTTAACGTGGATTATCGTAGAAGAGCCCAGAAGGCTATAAACTTATACATCATTGATATTTTTTTCTTTTATATACCCTACAGACAGTTGAATATAGTTTTTAACAGAAAAAAGTCATAATAGTTTAATATATAAATGTTTAAAAGACTTTTAATTAAATGGGGTAAAATAGTAAAAAAAAATAACCAGCTCACCTTTTCTACCAGGCGACCGCTTTTAGTCCGAACGTATGTTTTAATAGTTTTCATCTCGGCTTCCCCCCAGCCTTCCACCGTCTCGCCGTCTTCAGTTTTGATGTATTTCTTCAAGAGCTCTTTCGCGTCAATTTTGCCGTCCTTCATCGCCTGGTACTCATCTTTGGTGACATAAACAAGTTTTTCTATTAACCTGCCACTTTTTGTTCGTACGTAAGTTTTAACAGCCTTCACTTCGTCTTTGTCCCACGAATCCAAATTGTTGACGTCATCTTTGGATAAATATTTGGCCAAAATATCTTTTTGGTTTTTACCCGATTTAAATGCTTCGTAATCTTCTTCATCCAAGTATATTATACGCTCCACTAGCCGGCCACTCTTTGTTCTGATATACGTCCTAATAGCTCGGACTTCTGAAATAATACATTTACAGAATCAATGATATAATTTGGGCTAGGTTTAGAAATCATTAAAAAAAATACCGTTTATAATCTTTCAAAAAGTTAAACAGACAAAAAAAAATTTAAACTGACCTTTATTGAGTCTTAAAGGTTGTGACATCATTACATAGCAAGCACCATTTTGTTACATTTGTTGACAGTTGTACACACCGTATAGTAAAGTTAACAACACAAATACAGTAATCATTTGCCAGTCATTTGTTCAATTTCTCACTGGACAATAACATTATTGAACTCCAATGCTAACAATAGTGATTCCCAATCAGAATTAAAGGTTTCATTATTTCCATCATTTTTCACACAAATCTACCTTGCTATCTCCATCATATGACTTAATTCAAACAGAAAAGAAGTGAGATTACAACTACAACAAATTTAGTGTGTGTGAACTGTCAATAAATAAACAAAATCAACTATTAAAAAATATAATTTAGTTTGGACAAAAGCCCTTTTCGATGGCAAGCCAATGAAATACAATAGACTGTTGTTCTGCAATGAATGAGAAAATCTGAGATTGCTTACTTGTTTCTTTGATGGCGTCTAGTCGCTGCTGTCGAATCAATTCTTGCTGTCTCTGATAAAGAGAAATTATGTTAAATATTTATAATAAATTAAATGTCTGGAATACTTTTTCAATATGAACAATAAACAATCTGTTATTTTGAAAATCGTTGATTCGGTCAATCATTATTCTCCACTAATTTATCAATCATTGACCTTTAACCTTACCATCTGTCATTCATCTATTCTCCTCCGCCCAACTAACCACATTCATGCAAATCCGACCATCTATAAAATAGGCATCATTATTTCAATCGCTCGTCTGGGTATTTATTAGTCCTTCATTCTTCTTTCATCCATCTCTCGTTCATAATATGTCAACTATTCATCCATAAACCGATCACCAAGCTATCCTTCGTGTTTATATTGTATATCTTTTATTGTTCATCTTTCCGCGACCATCTTCTATTGTTCATCTTTGTATCACTTGATTTTTTTACTGTTCATCTTTCTATGGTACGCCTTTTTTATTATTCTTCTTTCTATTTTTCATCATGGTATTGGTTAATCTTTTCCGTCGTTCATCCATCTATCGTTCATTTATTCATCACCGATTATAGACGCACAGTAGATAATTTAGTTAATTATTAAGCCAAGCTAATAAAAGATAAAAGATAAGCACAAATGAACGATCATTCATTCATTCATTCATTCATTCATTCATTCATTCATTCATTCATTCATTCATTCATTCATTCATTCATTC
>JAQQZZ010156878.1:0-12268 GCA_030265115.1 Mopalia vespertina | reverse complement strand
TACACTATCAATAGGTACTTTCTTGTGCTCTTTGGCGAGCCGAGGGGTTTTGGACAGCGGAGCTTCATGTTTTATTTATACACAAAAAAGACATGTTAAAACGAAATGGGAAGTGGCCTATTAAGGAAGACCTAGATTCCTCTACAACATATATTTAAAAAAACAATTACAATTTTTTGTTCTGTCTCACATTGTCCTTGTGCTATCAACACATTGAAAAGCAAGAACGATAAAGCAGTAAGCTGTCATTTCAGTTCTGCACTTCAAAATGTAAACCCCATAGGGATGGGATGGATCTTCCTGTTGCCCTGGTGCTCTCCGAGCAACATGAAGCTGATCTGTTTGTGATGTTGATCAAACAATCAAATATTAACTTATTGTAAAGCTGTTATTGACCGATCATTTCATTCAATTAAGTATGAAGATTTGTACAAGAAATTTAGTTAATGCCAGTGTTGTCTAGGGATTTTCCTTCACCCATTGGGCTGGCACACTGTCATTTGAGTGAAATGACCTTAAATATGGCGTTAAAGCCCAATCAAACAAACAGTCCAATATAAACTCTGCTGTTATATGACTAATCATTTCATTCAGTTAAGTATTAAGATTTGTACATGAAATTTACTTGTTTATACAAAAAAAACATTATTTCCCTTTTCAGGTGTACGAGATAGATGGTCAGAGATTATCAGCTGATCTGTGTCGTCTAGAGGGTTTCTCACCGAACCTCTTCTGTAGTTCATGTGACTTACTGGATGGCTTCAACCTATCAGCTCTTCAATCACAATGCCATGAGTGTTGTCATGACGACACTGTTTCAGACCAATCAGTTAAGGTAAAACTTGAAAGCATAGTAACAAGTTTTTCAAAAGAGGGGTAGTTTTATCATTATTTGCCTGCTTGGTTTGGATTGTAGGTCCCATTCTGTGCTGAGATTACCTCCTGTCATGATCAGGCACTCAAAACTCTCTTAAATAACGAGTTCACATTTCTGTCACATAGCTCAAGGGATCTTGTTTGCTTTCCATCTCCCATTACGCATCATATCCGTGTCATTTTAACTGGGCCTACGGTGCCAAACCCCAATCAGTCAATCAAAGAACTTTGTCTTTGTCCATATTCTGTCATGTCATGTGATTTGTGTGAACACTTGAGCGGATTGTCGCTCTCTGGCTAAGTCAAGAAGATTCCTACAAAACTTTAGCTTGTTAGCATTGTAGTATTGCTGTTCTATATACCTACATGCCTACGGATGTATTGTTTGAAGCATAGCAATGCTGTCTTTACTATACTTCGGAGGAAAACTAAATTTCCAACATTATGGAAACGCCTTACATCTTGGTTGTGTTAGTGTCAATTATAAGTGAAATACCCTTAAGCACGGCGTAAAACACCAACAATCAATCCAACACAGCAAAAGTCTTCACAGTTAATGTTTGTTTTAGAGTGACTATTTACTGTTGTAATACACCAGCATATTTTAAGTGAAAAATCCTTAAGCATACCTTTCAACACCGCTCATTCATCCTACAAGTGAAATTTAAAGCACATGAATGACAGATGCTTATTTTTATCAACCAAGTGGATCTATTGTGACTTTCACTCTCGGGATTTATTTTGTAGAAATATCCTTATGCAGAGTTGGTGATATGTGGATGAAAATTGGGGAGATATCCACAAGTCCAGGGTAAGTCAAATAAAAAATTCAACAGGAAGTTGACCGGAGGATAGAGATTTTACATTCCTGTTTAAATTGCTTTAACTTTTGTGAAACTTACTGTGGACCCTCAGGTATTTGAGTGAGTCACGTGGTGTGGCTCCGGCAATCGCAGGGGTGGCTTTATGAGGTTTCCTCTAGGTTTTCCACTGTTATTAGGCAAGGAACAGTGTGAAGTGGACAATTTGTCGTCCTTGAAGTGAAATACACTTAAAACAATGTTAAACTCCAACCAAACAAACAAACTCCTGTCCTGACTTGTCTTTGTTGCCAACAAGGGTAGTTTTCCTCCGCCCATTTTGTTGTCACACTGTCATGTGAGAGAAATAACCTCAAGTTAAATCCATTCCAAGTCCCACAAAATTATCTGTTAGTTTAGATGTTTCAGTGTGCAGCAACGAAATGTAAAATTATGTTTATCATGACCTCTTTTTTTGCAGCTTTTGTGAAAGGACCAAAGCCTGATCAGTTCCCAGGATTGACGGTGAAGTACACTCGAGGTGCTGACCCCATAATCCGCCTACTCAATGAAGACAAAAAGGTTGAGGAGACCTTGGGTATTGAGAAGTGGAACACAGACTCAGTGGAGGCATTCTTTCAAGAACGTCTACAATAGTTATCTCCCTTTGGAACAACTAAAATAATTGTTACACTATTTGGATATGAATAGACACAATACAGTTTTGTTTTTTGCTTGAGCAAACATGTCCTGGGTTAAAAAATCATAAACCAAGATACACAAAATGCTAAAAAAAAAATCCTTTTTACCTCAAACTTTTCCTTTTGTCAGTGTGCATTCTAGTTTATCGTTACTCAAGTTGAACAGATTAAATCTGTATTGTGCCTACATTTTGCTGACCAGCCTCTCAATGAAGGCTTTACATTTAAACCGGTTGGCTTGTAAGGCTGGAAACCTGATGCTGATTGGCTCATTCAAATTGTGTAACCATAGTGACAGTCAAAATTAATGACTGACTACTTTTATCATGAAAATATTTATTGAACTATTTGTTAACATGTTTATCATTTATGAAGACACTGGTGGTCTTATCATGTCACATTTCATAAGAGAATAAATATTAACATCACAAAATGAATGTTATTATCCTTGTGACTTATTGTTCTCGGATGATGTTATTTTGGACAACAAGCCATTGTGCTTATTACAATGGTTTAAAATAGTAGAGCCAGGGTTGAGTGTTCCCTGTCTCCATCACAAAAGCTCTCAGAGCTAAAGGGTCAACACAAAGCCAATCTGTTCTGTGTTTGATTCTATGCATCTTGTGATTGTCTTCGGATTTGTTTGTTGCATCAAGGGTGGTTTCCTTTACCCTCTGGCTAAGAGCAGTTTGTTATAGAGAAGCAATGCTGTCCTTATTCAGCACTGGAGGAAAATTAACTTTCCAACATTATGAAAACGCTTTACATCTTGGTTATGCTCGTGTCAATTATTGTTGGAATACCCCGCTGTCATATAAGTGAAATACCCTTAATCACAGTGTAAAACACCAATGATTTAATCAATCTTTTACCTATTTGGTTGGGCCCGCGGCCATGGCTTAGTGGTTAGCGAGTGCGATTTCTGAGCCTAATTTGATATACCGTTCACAGGATCGAGTCCATCTGTCGACCCTCGGGGTATATGAGGGAGTCACAAGATGTGGCTCCAGCAATCGCTGGGGTTGTTTTTACAAGGTTTCTTCCCGGTTTTCGACCATAATAAGGCAAGGAGCAGTGTGAAGTGGACAATCCGTCGTCATATAAGTGAAATACCCTTGAGTACGTCGTTAAACCCCGATCAAACAAACAAACAAACCCATTCGGTTGTCACACTATTATTCGAGTGATGGAACTGTGAATATATTGTCAAATAATTAAGCACACACATGTCTGAACTTGTGTGAATGATCCCAATATCTCCCCAAAAGTCTCTGGAAACGTTCCTTAGAAAACGTCACCTATATGCAAGTCTAAATGCTATGCGGAACATCATGGGAAGTTCCTGTGAGATGTGGGGAATATCCTTGGAAGTTCCTGTGATATGTGCGGAATCCCAGGAAGTTCCTGTGAGATGTGGGGAATCCCAGGAATATCCTGTGAGATGTGGGAATCCCAGGACTATCCTGTGAGATGTGGGGAATCCCAGGAATATCCTGTGAGATGTGGGGAATATCCTGGGAAGTTCTGGTGAGATGTGGGGCATCCCAGGACTATCCTGTGAGATGTGGGAATCCCAGGAATATCCTGTGAGATGTGGGGAATCCCAGGAATATCCTGTGAGATGTGGGGAATATCCTGGAAAGTTCTGGTGAGATGTGGGGCATCCCAGGACTATCCTGTGAGATGTGGGAATCCCAGGAATATCCTAAGAGTATGAGGGAGAAGCCTGTCAACCAGTACTGTACATGTAAATACATGCTTCAAGCTAACAAAGGATACCCTAGCTATTTAATATACGGCTATGGACACATCCTATCTTTTCATGGAAGTAACAATTTATAGGAACTTGTCCGACACATTTCATTATTCATAATCAAATCATAATCTAGCTGTCAGCTTGATCTCCAAGTTAATATTTTTCCAAAATTTGACAGCAAGGCCTTCTGTTTCCCTCTCCTAAAAAGATGAGAAGTTCTCAACACTGGCTTCTAGCGCAGTGTGTTTCCGACCTGTGTGTAGACGATGGTTCAGTGGGTGGTTTGTGTGTCCACCCGACATCTGCAAAGACAGTAGAAAGAGATTGCCTCCCGTGCCCAATGGGCTGTCATTTCAGTGAAATAACATTAATTGCAAAATTGAACTCCAATCAAACAAGTATATATAATTATCCACCACTACTATAGTAACTTCAAGCTTGGTATGTATCTTCCTCCTGGAATGACTACTGATGGGACTGCATTTCACCAAATTCCTAAAGCAAAATGTCCGTTATTTCATAATTTTAGAATATTCATGCCTGTATATGTTGTTAAATACGATCAATAGAGATTCAATTCACAGACTAACTTCAAACTTTGAATATAGCTTCCTGCCTTTAAGAACTTGGATGAGATTGAATTTCACCAAGTTCCATAAAAAAAGATGGCCACCATTGAATTATTTTATTATATAGTGACAAACACCATAACTTTTACTCTTTGAAGAAAACAAAAGTAGGAAAAGGTGATTTGATCGGAATAATAATATTTTCTTTTCTCGAAAGAAGCCTTTAGTGGGGCACTTGTTAGCTACTCAGCTTGTTCTTCTTTTCTTGTAGAAAAAGAAAATTTTGCCTGCCTCCTTGATTATAATTCTATAGTTGGCATTTAAACACATTTGTTGGGAGGGTCTTGTTTGCTGCCAGTTATCCATTTGGTCTGTCACACCTTTATTTGAGTGAAATAGCTTTAAACATGGCATTAAACAACAATCAATGCAATGCTCACAATTAGTAGAACCCTGTGGCTGAGGGGCAGTTTGTTTGAAGAATAGCAATGCTGTCTTTACTTAGCACTGGAGGAAAATAACTTTTCAACAGTATGAAAACACTTTACATCTTGGTTGTGCTCGTGTCAATTATTGTTGGAACACACCGCCGTCATATAAGTGAAATACCCTTAAGCCTGGCCTAAAACACCAATCCATCAACAGTAAGTAGAGGTTATCCAAAGAGTGCTTACATGATACATCAACCTCTGGTAATATTTAAAATCCTGAGCCTTGACAAGTGTTTCTTAAATTACGAAGAAAAAATACAAGATTAATCAGAATTATCATATTTAATTCTAGGTGTAAATACAACTCTTCATATGAAAATAATAAGTATACATAACAAGGACAACCTGACTATACACTAACTAGAATCTCAAACGATTTTCAGCCTAGTTCCATGGGTCTGAATGAATAGCAATTAAATAAACAAGTATGCCAGCATAAATCTGTACAATCACATAAAATCGCAAAATATCTTATACAATTATAAAAAATAAAAGCCTATCAAACAGTCAATAAAAATGAAAAGAAACAAAATTTATGTGTAAATTTATGGCAGTTAGACCTAGCATAATCCTGATGGAAACGCCCATCAATCATAAGTTAGGCTAACCAATCCAAATCCACATAGCACAGTGAAATCATCAAATCGTCATTGGCTAGTTGTATAGAGCAGCCTTGTGGTTGGTTATCTATAAACTTAAAAGACATTTGATATAGGATATGGTCATATCCACTGCCACATCACAAAACAAGGGAGATAATCTAACCCTGGCTTTAAATGACTATATTGCATTAGACTCTTGATGATCACTCTGATTAAAAATGATATTTTGATGTGTTTTTTTTACTCCACACTGAGAGTTATTTCACCTAGCACTTCAGTGTTAAACATGCATAGTTACAATAGGAAGGGCCTATGTAACATTGAGGATTAAACAATAAATAAAATTATAATCACAATAAAGCCTACTCTGATTTGTTTACAAATCTAAGTACTTTTGCTTAAAGTTTTATTCTCTAGTATTAAATTCACTCCTGTGCTAATGGGTGAAGGAAACCACCCTCTACAGCACTGGCAATAATTAATGACAAGATCAAACACTTCCATAAGACCCCAAATAAAGTTGGTAAAAAAGATTGGTTTGTGTTGACCGTTACCCATTAGCTCTGAGAGCACCTGGGCAACAGGAAACTCCCAGGAACAGCCCACATTAATATGTACAAAAAAAAAATTAACCATTATTTTCATAATTTATGTCCTTTGCAATACTTTATGTATCTACCAACATGTATCTGACAAATGATGAAGTGAAAATCATTTTTGGACATAACTGGTCGGACAAACGGTTATCGTTACCCTTTTATTCTCAGTGCAGTCACAGTCACATGGAATGTTTTGATATTTTATTTTTACTCTACATGATCTATTAAATATTGGACAAGAATCAAAAAGATAAACCTTTAACAAGTAAATTCATAACAAAAATAATTATACAACATTAGGAAATGGCTGTTTTTTCTTAATGGTGCTCCTCTCAAAGCTAACAATGGGATTTTATTCTAACAATCTAATTTGTACATCAAAAATCAACACCCATACATTACAATGAACATAATTAAAATAAAAGATGGTCCACTGGCTTGTTATTTGGACTCCATAACCAGGAAAATTAAAGTCATGATGACAGAGTGATGTCCCTTACTGAAATTATGTCCCTTTATGGCAATGTATAGCCACTTCCATACTTGAAAATGTTCAGTTTGCAGAAAGTATCGTAAAAAATAAATTTAAATTTTTTTATTAACTTTTGTTTCATAACCATCAAAATGGTACAAACTTAATCTGTTAAAAATTGTGGCTTGACTATTGATTGGCTTTGTAAAATCGTAAAGTGACATAAGTTGCAAAGGAATGGCATTGTGTAGATCATTCTTACTTCATCTGGCTATAGAGACTCGTCTTTATACACATTGTAACCGTACAAGTCAGACAATTTGTAAATTATTTTCATTCCCATTGTGAGTTGTTTGTTATTTTGTTTTCTTAAAAATATATAGTAGTATTTCAATATATTAAGCAAGAAAATAATGGCATAATCACAAAAAATTTACTTGACACTGAGAATTAATCAGTCGACTTTCAAATGCTGGAAGGTTGTTTCAACACCTTTCCTAAACTCACCAAAAGCATTAATTACCTCTTAGTTAAAATAAAACAATACACAAATGATGTATGTTTGTTTGATTTGGGGTATAACCTCATACTCAAGGGTATTTCACCTATATGGCGACGGACTGACCCCTTCACACTGCTCCTTGCTTTATTACGGTGATAAACTGTGAGGAAACCTCGCAACCCCCCCCCCATGATTGCCGAAGCCACATTGTGTGACTCGATACAAAAATGAAGCCAAGTATCAAGTGGTAGTACATACATATTAACAAGCCAATTCCTCAACCTTAAAATATTCAACATTAATAAAAGAAAACTACAGGATAATACAATCTCAACAATCCCGAGAGGAAGAATAACATTATACCAATAATTGCATAGGACCGACTTCTGTTCTAACAGACTAGGTTTGTATGGACTACATGTACCACTAAAACATATATTCTCTATTAGTTTGATTGGAGTATTTAAGCTTATTATTGACTTATATTGTTTGTTTAATTGGGGTTTAACGCCGTAATAATGGTATTTCCCTCATATGACAGCTTGCCAGCCCTATGAGTGAAGGAAACCATTTTTGCTGCCACTGGCAACAAACATTGATGTGACAGGACAATCACAGGACATAATACAGCTTAAGTGTTAGGTTTGGTGCTGCATGAGGTTAGAAAAATGTTGTGTTGGCTTAACTGTATCCAATTTGGTATTAGAATTCGTGATGGCTTAAGAGTCTGGTTTAATGCCAGAATTATTATGGAGTAAAGTGATGGCTTAAGGGTCCGATATAGTGTTGCTTTAAGTGCAGGTACAGTAATGTTCAGTTAATTGTTCGGTTCGGTGCGGAGGTGAGTTCGGTTTAGTGTTGAATTAAGTGTCAAGTTGAGTATGAGTTAGGAATCTGGTTAAGTGTCGGTGTTTGGTGTTGAGTAAGGTGTCAGGTTACCTGTTGAATTCAGTGTCAGGTTAAGTGTGATGTTTTGTATTGAATTAAGTGTCGGGTTAAGTGTTGAGTAAGGCGTACGTTAAGTGCTGAGTAAGGTGTCCGTTTAGTGCTGAGTAAGGTGTTCGTTAAGTGCTGAGTTTAGTGTCCTGTTTGGTGCTGAGCTTAGTGTCATGTTTGGTGTTGAGTTTAGTGTCCTGTTTGGTGTTGACTTTAGTGTCCTGTTTGGTGTTGAGTTTAGTGTCCTGTTCGGTGCTGAGTTTAGTGTCCTGTTTGGTGTTAAGTTAAGTGTCCTGTTCAGTGCTGAGTTTAGTGTCCTGTTTGGTGTTGAGTTTAGTGTCCTGTTTGGCGTTGACTTAAGTGTCCTGTTTGGTATTGAGTTAAGTGTCCTGTTTGGTGTTGAGTTTAGTGTCCTGTTTGGTATTGAGTTTAGTGTCAGGTTAAGTGATGAGGTAAGTTGTCAGTTTTTCAAAAACGGTTCTTCTCAGAGGCCCGAAGAGAAAATCAAATAATAACATCTGATCAATCAACAGGTAAGGTGTCGGGTTTAGTATCGTGTTAGGTGTCAGGTGTAGTGACAGGTTATGTGTTGAGGTAAGGTGTCTGGCTTGGTGTTGAATTAAGTGCTGAGTTAAGTGTTTATTTTTTTCATAATTTACAGCAGTATCACCCAGGTCAATAAATAACAGACCTGAACATAGAGAAATCAATGGTCACATTAACTACAACATGAGAAAACCTCACAATAATAAAAAAATCAATAGTTTGTATAGGGCTGCTACCTTAACATAAGAATCACCACGGTGACATTATAAACAGCCCATTGATCTTAATCACTTCACTAAAGCTCCTTCAATTAGTGGTATCAAAAAGTGTTTAACAGTAGCTACAATGGTAAGGGGAATGATATCAATAACCAACTCAAACGTAATGGCTATGGAAGGCATACAATTGATACACACTACAAAGAAAGTAAATTAAGTTAATCCAATTACCTATATGAAACATTATATTGATTAAATGATTAAGCTGGGAAGTAGTGCAGATAGGTAGCAGGGATGATGAATTTAATATTCCCTCTCCCCCCACACACACATTTTATTTTTCTTTTATTGATTTTTCAATCTCTAATATTAGAATCTTGCCAAGACTAGTATGAAAAAATATAAGGTGAATTAATTTGAGATAAAATCAGATGAAAACCGGAGACCCATTAGTTCAGACTTTAGAAATGACAGCAGCTGAGATGCTGTGTATTTTATAACATAACAAGTTTACCTGCTCCCTGAATCTTCATACTATCGGAAATCAATATGAAAAGTATGTTTTTCTACGACAGTTTAACCACTTCAGGAAATTGGTATCAACAGCACTTGCTATTGATTTAACAACTTTGATTCATTTCCTCGTGCTGTTTGGTTCCGACTGACTTACCTATAAACCACTCTGACTCGGCAATAGATTGTTTATTTGACTTCGCTTTTAGGCTCCACTTAACATCACTGGCCAATAAACACTGACAAGACAGGACAGTAGCAAGGCGCAAAACAGATTTCACAACAGACCAGCTACATATTGCCTTTTATCTCACAGAGCAAAATGTCAGAATTCTTGGCAAAACTTTTATTTGACTTATGACCTCAGTTATATAGAGAAGGAAAATGTATACAAGTGTCAAACAGTGATGGAACGCCTTGCTCTAGGGTATTTCACTTATATGACGGCAGTGTATTCCAACAATAATGAACACTAGCATCACAATAGAATGTGAAGTGTTTTGATTAAGTCCGAAAGTTAATATTCCTCCAGTGCTAAGTAAAATAGTATTGCTACACTCTTAACAAACTGCCCTTAGCCAGAGGGCACTGACTGATCCACAGATATATATTTTGAATTAATGAAGAATATTGATCTAAAGATTAACCAAAGTGGCACAGAGATGTGGATTAATAAAAACAGGTGAAATCCTCTCCTTTACTTGATAAACACCTAGAGACAAATTAGATCTTTATCTCGAGTTGTTATGGGTAATGAACATGAACATATGCATATATTTAAAAAATTATCACATTGGCACAGGGAGTACAGATATATATATATATATATTTGTAGAGAAAGAAAGAAAATTTGATCATGGATATAAATAAAGTAAAATTTTCTTTCTCCACAATAAAAAATATATACAGTGTATCCACTCAAGTCATTCATGTCCGTGGACAGGCTCAGGGTTAACTTTAGATCTCTTGTTAATACCATTTAGGAGTTCACTGTTCTTAATTTTTTTATCAACATCCCTGTGCCAGTGTGACTAATTTGTCACTTAAATAACAATCACATTGGCACAGCTTATTTGCACTTTGAATATTGATCTTTTTTAAAGCAAAAACTTAATAATAATATATGATAACATGACTATATGTGAAGGCTAAGACAAGACATATACAGTGTAAATTAAAATCCAATAAATAAGGGTAAAATGTAATTGTATATAATAATGAAACCTATATTTCAGGTAAATGTATATCTTAAAAAATTACTTGTATAAACTGATTAAAGCTGAAACTTTAAGAAATGCAGACAGGGGAGTCATCAGTGTATAGATGAATGTAAAGACTGGACAATTATATTATTGAAATAATAATTTAAAAAAAAAGTGATATAATTGAGAAAAGAAAAATGATATAATTGAAAAAAAAAAAGGGTTTCTTTAATAATGTTACATAATAAACAATTTTAACAAAAAATACTATGTTATGGAGACAATTTGGGGAGGAATCTATATAACTTTATAGTAGTTAAGTAGAGTATAGGTTCCCAGAATAAATAGAAACGATTGGGCAACAAGAGTAAATATGACAAATAAAGCACCAACGGCCCCAAGTATGAGGTGATCATAGAATGGTGGGTAGGAGTAGGAGTGTATGTTCAGACTGTTAACCAGTAAATATCATGAAATTATGGATCATTTGCAATAATATCAAGTCCTTAATAAAATATTCAACTTCCCTTAAACTTTCAACATTTCAGACAGTTTCTTTGATAAGGATTTTACACCAGATTTTTTCTAAGGAACCGCTCCCAATGCTGACAACATTAACTGGGACAAACTCTTTCTAGCCAACATGTGCTAAGTTATAGAGTGCCAGAAATCTTAGAAGTTTTATGGTATGTGTTTCCAGTACTCACATTCAATGATATAAAGTAAAACAGAAAATGAAGCTGGCCTAGAATGATAAGGCAGTACCTAGGAGTATTTGATAGTATTTGCTTTACTCCAGACAACCACACCAGACAAATTACATGTAAAGTATATTTTAAAAGTTTTTAATTATCAATCATATGCCATGTCATTTGTATCTCCCACCATTTTCTACTTTTCAATCTACATTTAAGAAATGTTATCAAACTGAGTTTGTCAGTCACATCCCTTGAAAAAAGTTCTTAATATATAATTGGGGTTACTACCATTATCAATGGTACATAGAATATAGGCCTCCCAAATGCAATAAAAACTCAATTTTAATAGTTGTCAGATAAAAATTTGATATATCCCTTTTCTTGTACAAATATTCAACATTTTATCAAAATTTAATTTTGATCAAAGTTTTTATAAAAAAACCAAAGGGTTTTCATGACAACAAAGAATTGTCATACAAAAATTTAACAAATTTCGTCAATCAAAAACTAAATAAAAGGTAAAAATTACTGAAGAAAAATGCAGGTGTTAATTATATGGCAGACAAAGACCACCATATAAAGAGGTTTACAGACCAATTATAACTTGAGTAAAGTTGTTACCTCGGTACAAAAGCGCCCTCTATCTCATTCTCTTGAGTATCTATGTAAATGAAGATATGATGAGTAGGAGTCATGTGGTCTGATGATTATTGGATGAGCAAAGGCATGTTTGGAGTGGTTTGTTTGTTTGTTTGATTAGGGTTTAGTGTGGTACTCAATAGTACTT
>JAQQZZ010156867.1:0-12268 GCA_030265115.1 Mopalia vespertina | reverse complement strand
CACTCTACTGTGCTAACGTGGGCTCAATTGCACGTGTCTCATAAGGTCACGTGACTAGGAACACAAAGAAACATGCTTTATCCTTGATGTATGCTCGCACGAACTGCATGCTTGTGCTCGTCGGAGTTGCTGTGTGTCTTGATGTCTTTGACAACACATTTACCTCTAATAATAATAATAATATTTCTTGTATTAAGTTTCAAGAAAATATTTACAAATTTGGAGTGTGTTTATACACTGAGTTTATATCTAGTCATATATAGGAAAGTAATCATAAACGTCGCATATATTGGTTTAATTCAGTATAATGGATCCCAGAAGGGTATTTTAGCTTGGTAGACATAAGAGCGTAGAATCGTAAACCAGCCCACAGGACTGGCCGAAAAGGCGTACCGTAAATCTTCGGATCGTTGGATTTTAAATTCATTTTTATATCCAGTAATTCCATTATTTGTTTTTGTTACAGCTCGAACAGTAGAACATATATAAGAGGAGATAAACGCTAATAACAGCAGAAGAAAGAATATAAAACATCTCAAACACATTAAAGAACACAGAACTGTGTATCCGGTGATATATGTTGAGTAAAGAAGAAACTGAAGTGTACAAGATAAACAGACTTATATTTTCTTCATTTCATCGTTTACATATGCTATTCATATTTGTTACAGCCTGTAATCTGATGACAAGGAATAATAATTTAAGAAAGTTAGAGTATTTAACTGAGTTATCACAGGGGTGCATTGACCCCTTATCCTTCCAAATTTATGTCGAGAACTTGAAACTATGTAATATGACCGAGGCTGGAGCAACGATACGGAAACTGTCGAGTAGACAGGATTGTTACTGACCGAAGTACACACCATGTGTGAGTCTAAGACGTTTTGTGCTGGAATTTGGACAATGTTTATCAGTCTTCTCCATAAGGAAATTATCACTATGGTAACCCTCCCCATGTCTATGACCTTTAATGATATTGATACTCCATTCAGATGATGTATAAACTAGACGATCGTCAATACCCGTCAAGTCTGGGTTCTCCCTGAACGAGGAAGCTTGTACGATCCTAACCAACCCAGCCACCCTTAGTCCTTGGATGGATTTTAGCAGCCACACCACACACTGGAGACGAGACATCGGAGCCATCCCCGATGCGTCCGTTAGATCACCCGATGCGGCAGCGTTTACAGGACATCTGGATGCGGTGTTTCGATGACTATCTCACTCCTGTGTTAGCCTTTCTGCAGAAAAGTATTGCGGGGCCTGCGGTCAACACCCCGAGGCTACCCACCATACGTGTCTAACCCTGGACTTGATGACCACCCCGGGATTTGTTCCCTTCCTGCCCGAAGCCCTAGACTGTGTGGATAGCAGTCGTATGTGTCGCCTGTTTCAACAACGCGTTAGAGATCGAGATGTGACGTCACCTGCAAATGTGGATGTCTTTCTAAACCGCTTCCCGGTCAAACAAGACGCTGTTGACTTTTGAGAAAGTGTTAACAGTCTTAGAGAAGGAAGAAACTACCTAGCCGACCTAGAGCCACCCCAGACGGACCTCACCTCATCACTGTGACTGACGTGGACTTTGATCAGTTCAACCAAGTTTTTTAAATAAATGAATTACCCACCTACCAGTCGCCTTCATGTTGTTTCATTGTGACCCGCTGTTCAGTTGTTGTAAAACAAATGGTCTTGTTCACACTTTATCTGTTGTTCCGTGTTCTGCATTTTTTTTTTCTCAGTTTTGTAACCGTCTGCGTTAGGCTGTCTGATCGATCCGCCATCAGACAGTCTAGTCTTTTTTTATATCTAACACTGACGGTCCAGATCATAGATCAGAGCGAACACGCCGACGTCACGACAGCGAACCCACCCCGTCAAACACCCAAACCCTAGCGGACCACGCTACGGAGGCCATCACCACCAGGGCGTTGTCTTCAACACGACGACGTCGGCCTAGTGGTGACAGCCGCACCGTCCCTCGCTGTGGTCACACCGACACACCTCGATTGTATAACTGGCGATCGTCAGACGGGTGGCGGGTCAGTATGCAGTCGACGCTTTCTATGTCATGACGGATGGTAAATTTCATTGGGCGTATAAGGTAGCCTCGGTGCAGGATTTACGAGCTAATAAAACCGTTGACGATGTTTGACGATGGTCGGGAGGATATAGGACGTCTACTCATGTTAAAACAATTCACCGACGACGTGTGTGATCAAGCCCAACACCCTGACGCCATACTTCACTACTACGAACACACCGTATTACCAACGCTTGGCGAATTATCAAGACCCACGATCAGGCGACTGATACCACCACTAGCGGTGTTCGGTGTCTTAGGGTGTCTGGTGTGTCATCGTGGGTAATTTTGGCCGATCCTGTTAATCACAAGTTAATCACACGATCCCTATGGGTAGACAGACGAGGAGGCGGCGAAAGACCAAGGCAATCTGTCAGGCCACGACCCCGTCAACGACGCTCGATAAGACGTTGCGACGGTTGTATTACGAACCCAATAGTCCAGCGGCCTACAGCGGTGTGAACGACTTATGGTAGGCGGTACGTGATCGACACCTCAACGTATCGAAAGCTCAGGTGGTAGCGTGGTTGAAAGGAAAACCCACCTATACGTTACACCAACCTGCCCGACGACACTTTCGACGGAATCGGGTGATCGTCGGCGGTATCGACAGTCAATGGCATGCGGATTTGGTGCACATGCAAAGCTTGGCCAAACAGAACTACGGTTACCGCTATCTCCTCACCTGTATCGACATCTTCTTCAAATACGCTTGGGTCGTCCCGATTCGAACCAAAACGGGGACTCGGCTGATCGACGCCTTTAAGACTATCTATGCCACGGGACGTCAACAATTGTATTTACAAACGGACGAAAGGGCGGAATTTCTCAACAAAGGATTGCGACAGTTTTTACAACAACGTGACGTGATATTTCCACACCTAGAGCGAAACGAAAGCCTCGGTGGTCGAACGATTTAATCGGACGTTCAAAGGCCGGATGTAGAAGTATTTTACAGCGACCAATAAACGGCGCTACGTCGATGTCGTACAGGACTTCGTGGTAGGGCACAACAAAGCTTATTACCGCAGGATTGGACGAGCCCCAACCAAGGTCACGGTGGAGCAGCAAGACGTTGTCCGCCAGCGTTTGTATGGTTCGAGCGCTGCACCGCCGAAGCGAGCTGTGTTTCATGTGGGGGAGCAAGTCCGTATCAGTAAAGTCAAAGGCGTGTTCGAAAAGGCAGATTTACCGAATTGGAGTACGGAAGTCTTTCGCATAAAACAACGTCATTCTCGACGCCAGGTCATGTGTACGTTGGAAGACTTGAACGGCGAGGTGTTGGCCGGTTCGTTTTACGAGGCTGAATTACAACACGTCATCACGACAACCGATGGTTTCTATCACGTGGAAGCGATACTGAAGACGGAGAAACGCCGGGGTAACACCTTCCATTAGGTCAAGTTGTTGGGTTGGCCTGCAATTCGTGTATTCCTGACACCGCTTTGAGACCTATTTAAAAACACACCATCCCTGCACGAAGACTAGTTGCTGGACAGCCCTCGATGGAGAGACCTCGAGATGATCGAAAT
This sequence comes from Mopalia vespertina, assembly GCA_030265115.1. Classification (NCBI taxonomy): domain Eukaryota; kingdom Metazoa; phylum Mollusca; class Polyplacophora; order Chitonida; family Mopaliidae; genus Mopalia; species Mopalia vespertina. The sequence continues at coordinate 8,653 of JAQQZZ010156867.1, read as the reverse complement.
GGTATGGCTCAAAACCCCATTCTCCAACGTGTCAGTGTGGTGTCCATTGTTCTACTCACATTAGGACTGTGGACGGGTGCGCTCTATCTGGACATCGCCAGTCTTACCCCCAGCTACAACAGAAAGGCCTCACCCTTTGAGGGAATCTACACGGCTCGATCGGACCCACCTCAACTCCCCGGGATCACCCCGTTGAACGACGACACAGTCACCATTACGGAAAAGCCTAACAACGCCAGCGCCGTCAGCATGGGACCCCACAGCTCCAACATCAACTTAGCTTCCGAGCGAGTCCGCTTAACAAACCCTTCCACGACAACCGCCACACCCATCACCAAGCATGGATCCACGTTTTCAGCACTCGTTTACAGCCCTCGCCGCTGGAGCGACATGGAGTGACAAATCGTTCTTCACCCGATCGCTGATTCAACACGCTGCCAGGTTGATTCATCCTGCTCCGGATCGGATCGTGTGGTGTTACGGAGAATGGTAGTCGCTCTACGATGCGATGCCCTGGGTGGACTTTAACGATGGCTCGCCTGATCCAAAGATGTTTCACCCCAGCGTCAAGACCGTTGTGGTCGTCGACGATCTCATGGCCGAGGCCGACGAGCTTGTGACGGCGCTCTTTACCAAGGGAAGTAATCATCGGAACGTGAGGGTCGTGTACCTCGTTCAGAACTTGTTTCACAGGGGAAAAGATCACCGGACGATCAGCTTAAATGCGCAGTATTTAGTGCTGTTTAAATATCCCCTGACTCTCACAAATAAACCACATCGCCAAACAGAAGTAACCAGGACATACGGCCTCTGTGCGGGAGAGTTTTGAGGACGCGACACGAGAACCCCAGGGGTATTTACTGATTGACTTGAAGCAAACAACGTCCGATCATCTCCGTTTACGCACAGACGTCGTCCACGGTGATGTCCAGGTCATGTACACGCGGAAAGTATAAAACCCAACATCAGACCCCCACACGTCTCAGTCGTCAATACCCTGATCGTGTGGATGAGTGGATGGACAGCATTTCTGCTTGCCTGAAGAAACAGTTACTGGGGTAATGTGTCTTGGCCACAGTCCACCTGACGTTGCCCGTGCCTGATCCGGGGTTGAGATAACCGTGTCTTGACGTGCCTGTGCGACTGTACTAAAAACACGTTACAGGGGAACATCCCTCTCACAATACGTCGGAAGGCTCGATTGCAACCGTACAAAACACAACTCCGACTCTTGGCAAACAAAGCCGTCAGCCTGAAAAGGAAACGAGCTGTCGTGCAACGTGGTGGTTTTTTATTCAGCGCACTAGCTGCACCATCATAGGGCCCGTGAGTTCGCTGTTGACTGGGAAACGTTAACAGCACCCACGAACGCGCAGAAGGATGACGTCGGGGAAAAAGATGGCGATGACCACTGAGGCTTTCGTTTCGCTCTAGGTGTGGAAATACAACATGTGACGTTGTTGTAAAAACTGTCGCAATCCTTTGGTGAGAAATTCCGTCCCTTCGTCCGTTTGTAAATACAATTGTTGACGTCCCGTGGCATAGGTAGTCTTAAAGGCGTCTATCAGCTGAGTCCCCGTTTTGGTTCGCATCGGGACGACCCAAGCGTATTTGAAGAAGATGCCGATACAGGTGAGGAGATAGCGGTAACCGTAGTTCTGTTTGGCCAAGCTTTGCATGTGCACCAAATCCGCATGTCATTGACTCTCGATACCGCCGACGATCACCCGATTCCGTCGAAAGTGTCGTCGGGCAGGTGGGTGTAACGTATAGGTGGGTTGTCCTTTCAACCAAGCCACCAACTGAGCTTTCGATACGTTGAGATGTCGACCACGTACCGCCTGCCATAAGCCGTTCACACTGCTGTAGGCCGCTGGGCTGTTGGTTTCGTAATACAATCGTCGCAACCTCTTATCGAGCGTTGTTGACGGGGTCGTGATCTGGCTCGTGTTCTGACTCGTTGCCCTGGGCTTTCGCCGCCTCCTCGTCTGTCTACCCATAGGCATCGTGTGATAAGCAGGGTCGACCTGCTTGTGGTTATCAGGAACGGCCAAAATAACTCACGATGGCACACGTCAGACACGCTAAGTCATGGAGCACCGCTAGTGGTGGCACCAGTCGCCTTATCGTGGGTCTGGATTAGTCGTCAAGCGTTGGTAATACGGTGTGTTCGTAGTAGTGTCGTATAGCGTCAGGGTGTTGGACTTGGTCACACACGTCGTCGGTGAATTGTTTTAACACGAGTAAACGTCCTACATTCACACGACCATCGTCAAACATCGTCAAGACAACGGTTTTATAGGCTCGTAAATCCTGCACCGAGGCAACCATATGCGCCCAATGAAGTTTACCATCCGTCAAGACGTCGCAAGCGTCGACTGCATACTGACACTCCACCCGTCAAACGATCGCCTAATATACACCCGAGGTCTGTCGGTGCGACCACAGCGAGCGACGGTGCGGCTGTCACCACCAAGCCGGCGTCGTCGTCGTTGTTGTGTTGAAGACGACGCCATGGTGGTGATGGCAGCCGTAGGTGGTCCGCTAGGGTTCGGGTGTTTGACGGGGTGGGTTCGCTGTCGTGACGTCGGCGTGTTCAGTCTGATCTATGATCTGACCGTCAGTGTTAGGTAAAACCAAAAAAAAAAAAAAGACTACATTGTCTGATGGCGGATCGATCAGACAACCTAACGCAGACGGTTACAAAGCGAGAAAAAAAATGCAGAACACGTAACAACAAATGAAGTGTGAACAAGACCTTTTTTTTATTTCAACTGAACAGCGCTTCACAATGAAACAACATGAAGGTGACTGGTAGGTGGGTTATTCATTCATTTAAAAAAAACTTGGCTGACCTGATCAAAGTCCTTGAACGGTTTAATTTTCGTGTATATGTATATAGCAAATTTTTCTCTCTTCATTTATTCAAAATATATATATATATATATACCAGAACCATGCTTTCGGATTTACTCAAGCAATTGTGAGTGGTATCTAGATCAACAAGAAGCTAATTTAACGTCTCTGTGTCCGTGCTTTGGGCCTGTAACCCAAAGGTCCCGGGTTCGAATCCCGGTGTAGGCAAGCAAATTTTTCTCTCTTCATTTATTCAAAATATATATGTAACCATTGTTTGTGATTATTTAAGATCAAACAAGGTGTAACACCAATTAACTGGTGTCTACTGGTTTCATGGAGTATATATTGGTCCAAAGGAGGTTTAATGATAATGTTAGATCTCTGAAAAAAAACATTAAATGTCTTATAAGTTTTGATTGTTAAAATCATTTTACAAACAACCTGTAAATGTAATAACCATCAGTACTAGCCTATAACAGGATATGTACAGCATAAAGCACCAGACCACAAAAATGTTATGCACCAATGACAATGTTAAGATTGGTGAACAAATAGCAAGGAAATAGTATTTAACCACAAACCACTTGTTAGTTGTAACTTAAGTGCTTTCTGATATGTTTGGATTGAAGTAGGCCTATAGATGAAAATACGGGTTTATGTCTGATCTGTAGTTCTGTACCTTAGTTTTTGAAAAGTTTGTGACAGTTAAATTATCGGTATGCACAATTTCAATACTCTACGGTGCTGACCAGTAAGGATTATTTAACCAACAATATTTGATGAGCTGTTGTGAGTGAGCTCTGGTGCGCTCAGTGATAGAGCGGAAAACAATGCAAATATGCATGTGATGTTTTTGTATTGCGGCATTTGCCTTTTGAGATTTTGTTGTCTTGTCTTTGTTTTTGTTTTTTTGCCAGTGGATAAAGGTGGTTCCCTTCACCCATTGGGACAACATGCCGTCATATGAATGAAATAACCTTGCTGAACTATAAAGTATGGAAATTATCAAATAAACAAAACAAGCAAAATTGAAGAATCAATGCGTCTGAGGTTTCTTTGTGAAATTAAAAGTGTTTATTTAATAAAGTAAAGGCCTTAATTTGACAACTTGTAATATATCTCTGACAGTTACTAGGATATATTGTTTATTGACGAATGTGTAACCATCGATTACAAATTAATAATTGATATGCAGTCATTAGTTTAATTACACTTTGTTAGGCCAAAGTTGGATGTTGTTTAGAAGGTGATGGGCTGGTGGGTGGGAGTGAAGGAGCTTCCAGTTGCCCTGGTACTCTCAAACCTATGGCGAAACATAAAGCTGAGCTGTTAGTGATGTCTTCATTTGTTGTCAGGGGTGTCAAGGATGCAGCTATGGTATCATCTGAGGGAAATAGCCTCAAGCACGATATAATTATACAATAATCAAACAAACACATTGGGTATTGTTAGGTGCTGATGCTGTTTGGTTCATGGCGGTATACCATACTCACAATTGCTCCTGCTTTTTCAAGCTGCCTAGTCACAAATTTAACACCCTCAACCTGAGAGCAGTATGTTTCAAGTACATGTATTTTCTAACACTTCCATTTTATGGTTGTGTAAGTATGGCAATTACGGTTGGATACACCACCGTCATATAAGTGAAATACCTTTGGACATAGTATAAAACACCAATCAATCAAAAATTTAAAATGAAATTTCAAGTTTTAAACCTGTACTTTTACTGTACCCTACATTTCATTAGGCAATTTATTTAAAAGGCAAACCCCATGTGTGATAACATCATACGTGTTGTTTGATATCATGCAGAAGACGAGCTGAGAGTATGCCATGAAGATTAAAATAATATGGATGACCTGGTAGATATTGCATTGTGGACTACTTGGCTATTTATTGATTATAATGTTAGTCTGTTTGGCAATGATGATGAAGTTTGAGGTTAGGTTGGTAACACAGTGTTCAGTGTGGTAAGATTAAAAGGTGAATCCACCATACACGTATGTAGTGAACCGATTCACAGTTTATTCTTTTGCACAGGGTCTAGAAAGCCTTCAACACATTGAATGTGGATGCAATAGCATTGCAACCGTGAGAGCTTTGTGTTCTCTGAATTAAACTGGAGGTCTGGGTTGGAACACGCACTATATCATTCACTTGAAAGGCTACCATTAAACAAACTGAAATATGGAGTGCAATTATAATTTGTCCATGTTTTTAGATCTCTTAAGGAGGACAAATATAAACCTCCGAAAGGACCATTATAAGTCAACATTTAGGGCGTGGCTCATGATGTAACATCACTTACTTGGTGCATCCTACTGTCAAACAAGTGTATGTAGGCTGAATAACCTCAGCAGTTTACTAGGTCTGTGACATAGTGGTGAGTGCCAAAAGAGGGCTGTGTCCCAAGAAAGATTTGATTGGTCAAAACTAAAAGAGCTCTTCTGTATACTGTTTAAAGTGTGAAGATATGTAGGCTGGGAGGATTTTGACTGTAATTTTAACACTACCCAATGTTCAAGATTTCTTAGTACACTAGATGTAGTTCGACTAGAAAATTTAATTACATGGACAAACCCAATAAACATTTGATTGCAGCCCAGACCTTCCCTTTAAAGATAACCATCAAGCTAATAAATCTTGATTGGTTATTTGAGGTTTAATATCCAACTCAAGTCTGTGAATTTCAATATGAGATATCACGGAAGTCTAATAATTGTCAAAATTGCGAACCAGGGGTGAGTGTTTGAAAATGAATTTACTGGAGTGGTATCCAGTGTGAGGCACAGACTTAAGTTGGATAATATATTTCTCATAGAGTCATACTACTCCTCATATGACACACATGTACCTCGGTCCTGGCATGAGAGCTATCCCATAAAAGGTAAAACATGGAGATCAAGGCCCTTGGCCGTAAGAGATGACATAGAATTCTTTTGCTTAGACTTAATCTGTTTGACCTTTGAGCTGAATAATCAGCGGTTACTGATTGATAATATCAGTAATGTCTAACTTTTACAGTTCAGTAATCAGCCCGCGGCTGTGGCTTAGTGGTTAGCGAGTGCGCTTTTGGAGCCTACTTCGATGTACCGTTCATGGGATCGAGTCCGCCTGTCGACCCTCCGGTATATGAGTGAGTCACAAAATGTGGCTCTGGCAATCGCGGGGGTGGTTTTAACGAGGTTTCCTCCCGGTTTTCCACCGTAATAAGGCAAGGAGCAGTGTGAAAGTGGACAATCCGTCGTCATATAAATGAAATACCCTTGAGTACGACATTAAAACCCCAATCAAACAAACAAACAAACAATCTTGAATAATGTGTGTTTTTCATGTTTGTCATCTTCTCTACTATTAAACTCTTTCAGATCTTCTGATAGGAAAGACAGACCTGGGGAGGATGGTGCAGCTGCTTCATCTAGTACCGATGCGCAAGTTCCAGTTGATATTGATGGTTTGTACATTCATAATTTGGACTTTACGATTAAACTTTGGCACATTGTTTTTTGGTATAAACACAAGTAGGGTTTTCAACATGGATTTGGCCTCATTGTACTTGTCATACTTTCATGAACAGGTGGTTAAGTGTGTCAACCGATAGTTCTCCAGTCTCTCAAATGACCAATGCTGCATGAATTGGTTTGTCTTGTGAATTTGCCACCCAATAAATTATTCCTCTCATTTTTCCTACCCTACTGGTACCTCTCTGCCTGAGGATACTCTAACGTCCGTGCATTGTTATATTGATTTACCCTTTTGCTGAATAATAAAAGCAGATTGATTGATTGGTGTTTTACGCCGTGCCTAAGGGTATTTCACATATATGATGTCGGTCTATTCCAACAATAATTGACACTAGCACAACCAACATGTGTAATGTTTTCATAATGTTGGAAAATTAATTTTCCTCCAGTGCTAAGTAAAGACAGCAATGCTACTCTTCAAACAAACTGCCTTTAGCCAGAGGGCTAATGAAAGCGGAGAAAATGTATTCAAACAGCAATGTGCACCATGCAGTCAAATTTTGTTATTTATATTCAGAGTCGTATAATTCAAATATTTTTTATCAGGTCTTCGGTGTATAGCTCAATGTCTGAAAAAATCTTAAATTGTCAGATAAAATATCCTTAAACAATTCACTAAATGTACGTTTTCATCAAAAATAAAGAAAGCACAATAGAATTGAACTATTTTGGAAGTTAACCACTATGCAAGTTTTTCCTTATCAGCTGCTGTTAAATCTTTTTCTACATATGTCTGTATTCATATGGACTTGTTTCCATAATAAAACTATTATTATAATTAGTCTAATATCCCTTTGGCTGAGCATATTTTGTGTGAAGCATAGTCTTTCTTTACATAGCACCAGAGGCAAGTTATTTGTCCAGCAGGCTGTGGTTATGTGGCTATTGTTGGAGTAAATAGTCGACATACCAGTGAAATGCCTTTGAGAACAGTGCATCTGTCAGTCAAACTGTAGCTTAGCAACAGACCTGAAATTAACCAGTTATGGTAAAGTCTGAAATATACCTTTTGAAGTAATGATTGTCATTTCATTTGCATTGTCCATTTTCTATTGACAGAATCCCAATTAGAAGGAAAAAGTGAGGAGGAAATTTCCATGATGAAAACAATGGGATTTTGTGGTTTTGACTCAACTAAGGTTTGTTGTTAATGTTTATGTTCCTTTTCTGGGTATTGTTCCACAAAGCAATCTTAGCTAAGTTGATCTTAATTACCACAACGACACAATACATTCAGTACAGGTTGCCAAGACAGTTAAAATAAACTTCAGCTAAGATCACTTCATGGAATGGGTCCAAGGCTTTCAGTTGGAGGCTAGTTGTCCTGATATGTTGTTGTTGTAATCCATTGATTAATTAAGAGAGATTTATTTATCTATAATCCAGATAACACAATTTGATCACACAGGTTTGCTGAATACACAAACTTGAACTGTTTGCCTTTGGCCTGATTGTCCACCTGTATCACTTATTATCAGGTGTGAATTGGCTCATATAGCTATCACTTTGAAGATGTAGATACACTCCCTGAGGCCACTTGTGGTTTGTTCTTGTTAACCTACCTATTCAATGCTTGCATTATACTTTTTTTTTCTGTACCGTATATGAAGGTTTACATGTACATGCTTACTATCATTAAACCTACAATAATTCATACGTTGTTTTTTGAGCTGATTGACTATTTGTTTTTGTGTTATACAATGTAGCCTAAAGACAATCATTTGTATCTATTTATTTTACTCTTATTGTTTTTTCTACATACAGAATAAACAAGTAAATAAAGGAGACACATATGTGGCTAATATACAAAGAAAAAGGCGATATAGGTAAGAATACATACGGTACAGTTCAGACTCTTTCTGTGCCCTTTTAGCCAAAGAGCAACAATAATGCACTGTTACTATGCACACTTATAGTGCTTTTATGATTTATTTTCCTTCCTTTGCTTCTCTTCTATATTGACATTGTTTGTTGCCAGGGATGTCTAGGTGTTTGTTGCCAGGGATGTCTAGGGCGAGTTTTTTCCTATTTAACTGCGATTTCATTCCTTTGCTTTTCTTCTATCTTCACCTTGTTTGTTGCCAGTGAAGTGAGAACAGTTTTTTCTTATATAACCATGTTTTCCTCACTGTACTTTTCTTCTATCTTCACATTGTTTGTTGCCAGTGAGGTGAGGGTAGTTTTTCTTATTTCACTGGCCCCGTGAGGGAGCGGGTGGGCCATGGCCCTGCAGAATATTCCCTCGGCTTCCTCGGTCGATCGTAAGAGGC
>JAQQZZ010156856.1:0-12268 GCA_030265115.1 Mopalia vespertina | reverse complement strand
AAATGGTGATAAACACCGTAACTTTGAATCTTTGGTTCTTTGAAGAAAAAAATAGTTCTTAAACAAAAGTAGGAAAATGAGATTTGACTGGGATTATGAGCATATATTTAAAAAAAAAGCCTCTAGTGGTGGACCTGCTAGCTAGTCAGCTTGTTTCTTTTATTTTCTCCCCACCCCCCACTTTTATTGTAAACTGTAAATGATATTGATGAACAATTTGTTTCATGCGATATGTTTCCATCCGAGACAGACATGATAACTTTGGATTTTTGAATTGATAATTTTAGCCTAAAACTAATAAACTATTCAATGATTTAAACTATAGATTTGATATTTTACAGACTAATAGAACAATCCAATCCCAAAATAAAAGTAATTTACTTATTACCATATGTGGATGGTAGTCGAGATATGATTGGCCGGAGGTCATATAATATGTTTTGTCCACTTTTATTTTGTTTATCTATGTATATAACACGTTTTGTTTTCATTGAATATTATGTGCATGCCTTTTTCCTACCTTTTATAATTGTAAGGATGTCATTTCCGGTCAAAGCAAAAAAAATATGCCATTTTCGATTCAAGTCCTAGAAAGCGTCTTATCACAGAATGTTACTTTCTATATTAGACTTATTTCTACATGAGGTGATAAAATTTGAATGCAACACGAAAGTGCAAGAAATTTCATAAGCCACAAAAATAGGGGAGCAAATTTTACTAAATTCTTAGTGGAGAACCATTTATCAGACTGATTTGTAACTTATGCTGTAGGTTACTATTATCAAGAAAATTACACCTTTGCTTAAATATTTCAAAAATTGAAAATGATGTCAGTACCATGAAACAGGTATCCGAGCCTTATTTGACAGGACAATGTTACCTGTACCAGATGGCTAAGTTGTCAATGCATTCTCCTCAAAAACTAAATGGATTCAATCCGGCCCATGGTAATTTTTTTTAGTTTCATCGATCTTTCTCGATTTCGATACAGAGCTAATATTTTTTTAGTTATCAGGTCATGGGCTTGGAAACCTGTCATTGTTTACATATTCAGTTTCTTCATTACTTTTTTTTGCCTATTTTTCTTTTAATTAGGTCTGGGATATTTGAATGAACTGTTACCATATTGTCCCCAGTACTATACTTCATCAACCAAACTGGAGGGGGACCAGCCTCTTGACCTCAGCACTACTGGGTCAAGGTCACCCTCAAGGTCAAATGACAGTGATATGGCTGCCACTGGAAGATGCCATGTAGAGCTGAAAATACCTCAGATTAAATCACAGTAGGTTTTAATTTTTTACATATTATTTCTATTTTAATCTAGAAATTTACATATTCAACATAGCTTGTTTAAATCCGGGCCTTTTAAAGTGTCCAGCCATGCAGCTCTCTTTCAGGACAAGACCGTTAAGCTGTGCTTCGGAGCCATCAAGGATGACATGAATTCTTTAAAATTTATCTCCTATATTTTTAAACTACTTGACTACAATGAGATCTAGCAGTATGCTGATCAGACATTCAACTGTAGAGTTGTTTCCCCATCACATGATGTGGCTCCGGCAATGCAGGGTTTTTTTAACGAGGTTTCTTCCAGGTTCTCCACCATAGTTGACGTTGGGTATGTCATTTAACCCCAAACAAACACATTTTTGCTCTGACCACAAATGCATAGATGACATTTACTTCTGTGACTTTTAGTCATTAGACAATTGCTCCAGCAACATTTACTCTAGCCGCAATTACTCTGGTGTTTACATAGTGACAGAGGTAGCTGTCTTCTGAGAGTCCAAATGTGGGAGGGAATGTTGCAGGAGGTGTTGTCTTTGTTTGTTGCTCCTGGCATCAAGAGATGTTTCCTCTAACATGTTTTGTGCATATATATCCTGTCACATTAAGATACTATTTCTGATGTGATAATTTATTTTAGTTGTAATAATATGCCTACGATTCATTTTAGAGAGACATAACTTTATGATTAAAATGTATATCCATGACCAGTCCTATTTTTTGTAATTGTATTGTCAATGTGTTTGTGTTGACACTAAGAATTTGCTCAGGCATCCAGTGAGTTCATCATTAAGCTGGTTTGCCATTTAGGATGCATCAAAGTGAACCCCACTGTTCTGAATTCTCATAGCAACTGTCCATGATCATTTCTGCTTTCCCAAATAGCCACAAATTTGTAAGTGTAAATGGGTATTCCATGAACTGTCTTAGCCCTTGCCCCGGGTTATTCAACATTTATTTACTTTATATTTTTCATGTGATCTTTTTTCCTATGCTTTAAAAAATATAAATGATCAATGTTGTACTTGCAGGAAGTTTCGTAAGGATGGTTTCTTGAATGGTAAGCGTGCTTACACGGAAGAGGAATTGGTGGCTGCTGTAGGGGATATACGTAGTGGAAAGCTGGGAACGAGACGGGCAGCTGCTCTCTATGGAATCCCCCGGTCTACGCTCAGAAACAAAATCTTCAAATTAGAGACCGAAAACTCAGGAGATGTGGAAGAAGAGGAATCAATTGAAGACCGAGTGCTTCCTTTACAAACACAGTTGTCTGCTATGTCAGACTTGGCGGCCAGCAAGATGACACTCTCAGAGCTGATGCAGTCCAGTCCGTTTCTTTTGATGCCACCTGTCTCATTTCCAATGCCCATACATCACCTTGATCCACATGACAACAACAACTCCAGTCTCGACACAGTCTGGAATTGGCACTTGACCCATATTCGTCGTAAACACAACCTGAATGGCATAAAGGCACAGGAAGAATTCCGTGCACTGTGTGGAATTGGCACTGACTCTCTGCATGCTACAGGAGAGAGTAACAGTGGGGGGATCTCTTCATCATCAACTGTCTCACCGTCCAGCTCAAACTCTGAGCTCAAAGTTACCATATTGCCTGAACTGGTACGTCGTCTCACAGAACAGAGGGTTGACATGGAGTGTAGCGCTGGCCTACCTCAACAGACGTCGTATGAGTCAAGAGCAGCGTCACAGAGAAGTGGTAGTCCAGTGTCAATGTCACCACCGTCAGCAGCGACACCTCTGAAAATTCCGTCCTTCAAACCTTCATTGGTCACTCCATGTTCTGAACCAGCCACCTCAGATAATAAAGAGGGCAAAGCCTATGATTGTGGCCGTATTGGAGACACTCTAAAAGATATCATAGCTAAGACGATTGCTGAGAAAGTGCGAACTCGAACAGAGTATAACAATAAGACGTCAGAAAAGGCTCTACCTGAAGGAACTGGTTCCATGGGGTCCTCCTCATCCGCCTTCTCCATACCAAGTGCCTCACCCGCTAAAAAACCACGAAAGCAGTCCTGTCCACAGAGTAGAAAGAATAACATTGTAGAACAGAACACAAACAGTGAGAAAGAAAACACCACAAGCCCCAGTCAAAATGGAAACTCATCTTCAGCTCCGGTAAAGAAAACTCGTCCAAAGCGAGGACAGTATCGTAAATACAACAGCCAGTTGCTGATGGAGGCTGTCAAGGCAGTACAGCGAGGAGAGATGAGCGTGCACAGAGCTGGTAGTTACTTTGGTGTCCCTCATTCCACGCTGGAGTACAAGGTCAAAGAAAGACATCTCTTACGACAGAAGAAAATAAAAGAAAATCAATCCAGCAAACAGGGTGCAGGTGCTACTATGTCATCAGAGAACAAAACGACAACCAACAGCTCCCAACAACAACAACAACAGAAGCAAAAGAAACATGAATCTGTGATGACCAGCTCAAAAGAATCTGGTCTCTCAAAAACAGAGCCATCCAACGGCCTACTGAAGTTTGATCCGTCACATTCACTTTCGAGCTGGTTGCACCACCCTTCCCCAAATGGGTTAGCATACAATGCTGCTATGGGTTTGCCACCTTCACCATTTTCAGCCAACTTTGCTATCAGTACGCCAGCATCTGAGCTACTGAAAAAACTTCAGCAAAAAGTTCAAAATAAATCTCACGCATATTGTCCAGAGGAGTCTTTTCTACCCAATGGATTCCAACGACCCAATGGAAATGGCCTCCAAGATGGTTTCCTATTTATCAAGTAACCTTTTGTAATATCCATTTTGATTGGTGGATATTCCTTCTTGGCATCCAATCAAAACACCTCTATTTTATGATGACTGATATATGTATAATATTTAATCTCACTTGAAACTTTTTTAACTTTAAAGTTAAAATGTTCCCTAAAATATTTTAATGTTTGAAATTGATATTTCATAAATTCTTTTATACAGATAATATCTCTATTTACTGAAATGAATCTCTTTACATTTTTAATTCAGTCATAATTTGTATTAATATATTTATTTTCACATTTTTCCCCATTGGTTTATCTTTACACCATTTGCTCAGTATTTCTAGTTTTTATCAAACATGATATCAGGTGTGATTTGTAATTGATTTATCTGTTTGCACTTCGCTAATACATGACTGTTTGTTAAGCCCCAAGAATAGAAAACTGTCCACCACATTACATGTAATTTACCAGACTCAGTAAAATGAGTTACGCAAAATTGCTGTGAACTTTTGCTTCCCATATAAATGGCTTCATGGGTCAGTTGCCTCCGTTACCATGTCACTTTTCAGCTGAATCAGTTGATTTTTGACACTGCTTAATCTGCTGTGCTCTAAACAAAGAGATTCCTCAAGCTTTGCTCATCAACATTACGGTGTCTGACCATACAATCCTCATCAGTTTTTTCATACAGTTGATCTGTTAATCCACAGTTAATTTTCTGTACCATGCCTGGTGACTAACTGCTTTAATAATATGACTTGACGAGTATATACTGTTTTTATTCTCATTGGCTTAAATTCATCACATGGTCTGATGATAAACTGTGACATCAGTCTATTTATGTTTTATTTATGTTAAGTTAATGGGTGTCACATGATAAAGCAGTTAAAGAATTTTGATTTGATCAATTCCGAAAATGCAAGGGATCTGAAGAGAGCTTCCTGTTGCTTTCAGGGCAACACGAAGCCAATCTGTTGTTGATGTGGAGGTTATTTATATTGCATTTTGAGATTTTTGAGTCTCAATGTCTAGGGTGGTTTCGCTCACCTGTTGGGCTACCCTGCTATTTTATCAGTGAAATTACCTTAAGTACAATATTAAATATACATGGAGGTCTCCATCAAAATGGAGACTCCGGCAACTGTGGATAGGGTTATGTGAGGTTTCCTCTCGGTTTTCCACTGTATTTTAGCTAGAAATGATCATCCTTTGTCATATAAGTCAGAGTTCATTGCTACACTCAAACCACACTAAGCATTTTTGTTGTACATATACAATGTACATGTTAAGTGAAATACCCTTTAGTACAATGTGAAACCCATATAAAACAGACTCTGTTTAAACCTCACTGAACGACCTTATTCTGGCCACGATCAACCTCTGTACGATACAATACAATACAAGAAGACAGAAATCAATCAAATCACATCTGATATCATGCATGTATATTTATCTTCACCTTAGCTACAACATTCCAGGTCTTGTGTAGTATTTAATTTACGGTACATTATGAAAAGTGCTATGATTTTAGTATTATGTTATTTATTTATTTATTTATTTACACTCTAGTCTCAAGCTTATACACATACATTTTATGTCACAGCGTAATATTTTCATTTTACACAGTTTTTGGATTCAAATGTCCAAGTTGTTTTGTTTTAAATTTGATATATATAATGCTCTGAATGTTTTGACTGAGGTGCCTTATTTAATGATCAGTTTATTACAAATATTAAATCACACCTTGCAAACAATGTCTTATTTTGGCTCTGTATGGGTTGTGTCAATTATTGCTCACTGTAAACGGTTATTTTGTGCAATCTCTGTTAATTTTTTGGGAGATGTGTTAAAATTGTTTTTTCACAAATCTCTTTTTCTGTAACAGGACATAAATTATTGTTTCAATCTTTTTCTTTTTCATAATATTTTTAATGGTTTACGTTCCACAAAGTTTTTAAAAAGGCATCTGAAAAGAGTCTCAGAAAGTTGGCAAGGGAGGTAATTTAGTCTTTGAAAGGCGGTCTTCTATCATCACAACATTCCCGATAGTGGTGCTTTGACATGACGTCCCAAACATTGTACATGTAACATTGTAACGTTACTGAAACAGACAAGAATCTTCACCATTTTGATGTCAGAGGACTCCCCCCTTTTTGGCAGCCTCCCATTGGCTTGTTGATTATATTGCAAACAGAAGTAAATCTTTTCTAAAATAGAAAGTACATTTTATGTTGAAAATTTAAAAAAAACTTAAGATAAGGAAAAACTTTGTTATCCGAGCAGCTGCATTTTAGTCCTGCATCTCTGTTTCCTTTCATTTTTTTTTTACTGAAAAAAAAAAAAGTTGTATAGGAAACGCGATTTGTGTCACAGAATCTTGCTCGTTAAGACAGCTTTTTGGTCGGATTCTGTTAACGGCAAGTTGTCCAATGGTGCTGACTTTTGCTTGCTTTCTGCGTTTATTATTTATCTTTTGATTTTGGTTTTGAAGTTAATGTTCCCAGCAGATTTTTGACACTGGAAATTCTCAACAGATTTGTTTAAAGTTATCGTCCCTTAAAGAGGTGTTTCTTAAGATTTTTGACTGAGTAAATTTATATATTGAAAATGTATTGAGTACATGCGATTAAATCAAGGACCATTCATAATCGAAAACATGCCTGAACCGTCCCTTTATTTTGATCATTGACTGGTGAAATTTGTATATTTTGAAATGATCATGGAGATTTAGAAACATAGAGATCATTTACACAGAGTAAAATCTGTTTGTTTATGTAATATAACTACATACATGTATTTGTACTGAAGACTGTCTAAAATGTTGTCGAATGTCTGAACTTATCATGTGGTCTCAAGAAGTATACATTGCATACAATAATATTTAAATAAATATATAGAGAATATATATATATATATCCTAATATATAATTTATGTTTACACTGTCATATATGTTTACACTGTATAGGTTGAGGGGTTGTGTTCTAGGTGGTCTCTTTTTGTGAAATGTACGAGTAATTCCCTGATAAATCAAATCAGCCAGTACATCTGTTTATGTAGACCTGGAATTCCTGAAATATAACTCGAAATTATCACATAAATTTTTAAAATGTGCAATATTCGATGCAACTATCCAGATAGGTGGCATGGCATATAAATCTGTTTTAAACTGCTGGAGCCTTAGCATTTTGTTAATATCGTCTTCTCAAGAAAAATGACATGAGTAAAGATACATGTAAGCAGCTTGCGGTAGGTTCATATAATATATGATTTGTGATGTGGCAATTGGAGACACAATGTCCTCGTTGTTGTTCACACAAATTAATGAGTTTGTCCTAAACCAGACATCAGAATTGCTGTGGCAAATATGGAAAAATAAAGTTCTCTGATAGAAGAATCAGAGGTTCAGCTTATTTTGTTACCCGATAGTTAAGTCTAATTCAAATAAAGATAAATATAAGAAGTCAATTTATATGTTATCCCCCTGGCTACGGGTAGTTTGTTTAGAGAGTAGCAATGCTGTCTTTACTTAGCACTGGAGGATTATTAACTTTCCAACAGTATGGAAACTCTTTCACATCTTGGTTGTGCTAGTGACAGTTATTGTTGGAATACACCTCCGTTATGTAAGTGACACACCCTTAAGCATGGTGTAAAACACCAATCAATCAATTTATATGTCAGTTTCTTTGTGTATTTCAGTGTAAAAGAGAATTCCGACAAACATTTGATTTATTAGGGTTTTACTGTATTTTCACACTATTGGCCTGGTGAAAAACAAAACTTGTAAATATGTATTTTCTGATAGACATGTACGAAGATTGACTGAAACTTATCCAGTTAGGAATCTCTCCATTTGTGCCTCATGACTGATTTTTTGTTATTCTTGGGGAAAAGACTGAATTTACTATTAGTGATAACAATGAACATGTTTGGTTTCATGTTAATCTAATTTACATGTAAATGAATGTGTCATCGGTGTTGTGAGATGTCCCCCCTTACCTAGTCAAAGTTGTATTTAAAAGGTTATTTATACAGTATTTGCTCAGTCATATGTTTTTTAGATTACATTGCTGGACGTTCAGTGAGGACCTAAGGCTAAATTTGTTCCATTCAGGAAAATGTCCTTTGTTCAACTGTTGTTAATGGCTAAGTGGCATAATTAACCTATAAAAATATATTACTTTTTTTTTTCAGTTAGACAATACAATGTTAATCTTTTCATTTAAACCGTGTGAAATTTTTTACAAAGAAATATAGATGAGTCCTGAAAACATCCCCCCTTCCAGGCTTGTGCTCTAATCTTTTCTGGTAAAACCTTAAAATTGGTCCTCTAAAATGTTGTGTGATAACCTAACATTTGCATTTGCCACTGCTTTGCTGATTTTTTAACCCATAAATGTGTTTGTATTAAAAATAAAGCAAAATTATTATACAAACTTCTTTGATGATCAGATTAACAAAATTTGTCAAAATCAGTAGCAAAACGCAAATTTAGACGAACACTGCGAACAATTTGGGAAAACTATCAAGCGGTCCTCCTAAAATAAGTTTGGATAACCATGGGAAGACCCTGTTCTCCCCAACAGCACAGGCCTGCC
The DNA here is from genome assembly GCA_030265115.1 of Mopalia vespertina. NCBI lineage: Eukaryota > Metazoa > Mollusca > Polyplacophora > Chitonida > Mopaliidae > Mopalia > Mopalia vespertina. The sequence goes on along the minus strand of JAQQZZ010156856.1, from coordinate 3,638 downwards.
TTTTGTGATCTTTTAGCTTAAAATAATTTTAAATTCTATATACGACCTTTAATTGCCTTGGTGTTTGGACAGATAATGGTTGGCAGACGTGTGACTAATATAATGTATATTGCCTTGATTTCACCTAAGGTTGTCATACCTCCCCCTTAATGCAATGCTATCAATTCTTTTTCACCAAGCCTCACTTTTCAATCTCGAGTTAATGTGAATAACTGGTAAATGGTCATTACCTTCTCTCTCTCTCGAGAGAGAGAGATTTCTGTAGGTTACCCATAACTCGAGATTAAGATCTATTTAGAAACTTGTTTGTGGAAGTTTACCTAGAACATGAGATGATTCATCCATTTTAATTAATCGACATCCCTGTGCCTGAGTGTGATGACTTTTTAGAGCTATTTTAGTCCTTCCTTCATTTTGGGGTTTTGTAATTGCTTTTCATATTGTGTTTTTGTCATGGTGCTTCACACAGTTTTTTGTATGGTAAATGTCGTTCTAGAAAAGCACCGCAATTAAAGGGACATAGAATGATGTCCTACTTTGTCACATTTGTAAAATACATTTTTAACCATGTAATAATTGAACTGTATTGTAAACTTATGTTACTGATAATCTAATTTCAAAAACAACTTCATTTAACTGTAAAATTTGAATTGCTATTACATTAACATGTACTGTGAATCTATCTTTTATTTAAAAACAAGGAAAAGATACATCTATAAAGATGACCGAGTGTGTGCAAGGAAACATTATCTGTGTGACTGATCGCTAGATACAGTCGTGTTTATTACGACATGCCTATGATTCTATATGCCCCCCATCTTTGATTTGATTGGAGAGCTGAAAGTTGATCATCTTGGGAAGATATGTTTTATTTACATGGGGAGTTATTTTATATTTAACGCAATGCAGTGTGATTCAGACCAAATCAAAACAAGCTCCCCTGTATTTTCTAATCGCATTATACAGTGGGTGCTGTTCTAAGCACTGTGGTGAGACCATGAATGGTCAATGTGTCAATTCTCTAATAAAAATACACATTTAAGTGAGCCAGGGAAAAACAAGTATCAATAATGTTGGGAAGCAGCTCTGTGATTTGCCATTCTACACCAACCAATAAAGATCTCTTTTTATCCGATTTTGTCAGAACTACATTTGCACCTTCACAGTATTGGGGGGCTATTCATATCCATTTTAATCAGATTCATCATAATATAAGTAACTGTAAAACAACATGCTGGAGAATTATGTTAGAAGAGTAAAGATTTCAGTTTCATTACTATTCACTTATGAACAAGACAGATTTCCAATGGAAGGTTTCATCCCTGCTGCTAAGTGAATACGGCTAAGATTACATAATTGGAAGAGGAGTCTGAATGTATCCGTGCTCGCTGTATAACATTGATAAAACATATAATAGTTCCCCACATGCCATGTGTCACATGATTTTCCATATTTATATATATGAAATATATATATAGTATTTTAAGCTTCAGCACCAGGAAAAGACCAACAATATCAAGCTTCAGGACTGGTTTATTGCTGGTGCTTAGGTTAGTTCTTTGTGCTGTTTGTCTTCTGTGAAGATAGCCATTGATGTCTATGTGGAACATTTATAAGTACATTGAGTGTAATCTTCTTGTCTTTCAGACCAACTTGAAAACATTTTCTGCACTTTGTTAAAAAACATAGATAATAAATTGTCCTTTAGTGGTTTAACTGTGGGCTTTTATGTAACTGGTCACAAATCTTGGATATATCAGTAATTTTTAAACCAATGAAAAACATCTCCCATTGAAAATTAATGATATTTTAGACTTTTCTAAACTTAGTATCGTGTGACTTTATTAATCAAAATTGTCAAGTGCCTTTTAAAGGTGAATCCTTTGGATTGTTTGGAAGCTGGAGCTATTTTAACTCAGATTTTATATTCCATATCACCTGATGATAATTTTAAGTGAATTTGCTTCAAAGGAGAGCGGATTCACGAATTTTAACATTGGTAGTATTTCCAAATTTTACAGTTTATAAAATGAGGTATCTTGTGAATGGTATTCTTCTGGAAATTTGACTATTTTTGTTGTTGTTGTAAAAGTAGAAGATTTACAACTGTAATATCCTGTTAATTGACAACCTGAAATATTTAAGACTAATCATGGTTTGCTACACTTTACTTCTGTTGTTACGAAAACTCTAGTATTGCACTTACATTGTAAGTTAGATTAATTTGGGAAAAAAATCCTTTCCCCATCAGTCTTCTGCGAAGATATATCAATTTTCACATTCCATTAAGCGGAGGAATTCAAAAGACAGTGTATGTATTAGGTTTTCCATTTAATTAACACATTCCAGAATCTGGAAATAGTCTTTTTTTTTTTTACCAATATATATATATATATATATATTTTTTTTTTAGGAATTTGCTTTTTGCTTAATATATAATCATGTAGGTATATTGGGAAATGTTTTCTGTAGTATTTTTACCAATAAACAAACTGTGGCCGTTTTGTGATGTTTGGTAATAAACATTGTTGAAAAACAAATACTGTTTGCTGTTCCTTGATGCGGATATATTATATTGGTGTGTCTTAAAGGTACCACATGTGGTATAATACCAGCAAAAATTTTACAGTGGTGTGTCTTAAAGGTACCATATGTGGTATAATACCAGCAAATATTATACAGTGGTGTGTCTTAAAGGTACCATATGTGGTATAATACCAGCAAATATTATACATTGGTGTGTCTTAAAGGTACCATATGTGGTACAATACCAGCAAATATTTTACAGTGGTGTGTCTTAAAAGAACCACATGTGATATAATACCAGCAAATATTATACAGTGGTGTGTCTTAAAGGTACCATATGTAGTATAATACCAGCAAACATAATACAGTCGCATCTTAAAGGTACCATATGTGGTATAATACCAGCAAACATAATTCAGTGGTGTGACTTAACACTTGCTCGCTGGCATGAGGTAGCTCTGTTTTGCAGCTGATAATGGGAGTTTCCCTAAGGGTAAACAAGTTGCGTTACACCATCGACCTGCTCCATCGGTATTAAATCAGTATCTTGGGATTGAAAATGCTATTGAATTGATAATATTCAATTATAATTACAATATATACAATTGGTGCATTTCTGGATGTTTCAGTTGCACATTTCATTGGAATGATATAAGTATGTGCATGAAGATTTCTCAAAGTCTGTACTGGTTATAAACAAGTGTTTATCAAGTCATCACAACCCCAGAAGTTTCATGTGGATTTAAATATAATTTTGCAGATTTCATTGGATGATTTGAGCAAGGGTATGAAGTCTGGACTATTTTTATTAACAATATTTATTGCTCTATAAAACTGCCTAGTTATATCTTGTCATTGCAATTCCTCAAGTTAAAATTGGATTTCCTCTATAATTTGACCCACTTTCCTTCCCTATCTCAAACCTGAAATCGCCCATGGCTTAGTGGTTAGCGAGTGCACTTTCGGAGCGTACTTCGATGTATTGTTCACGGGATTGAGTCCGCCTGTCGACCATCAGGTATATGAGTGAGTCAAAAGATGTGGCTCCGGCAATCGCGGGGGTGGTTTTTACGAGGTTTCCTCTCGGTTTTCCACCGTAATAAGGCAAGAAG
>JAQQZZ010156845.1:0-12268 GCA_030265115.1 Mopalia vespertina | reverse complement strand
TCGCTTCTCCGAGCTTCCTCACTTTCAGAGCTGCCGGGGCCTGGGCGGCCCCGGGACCCTCGCCTATTGGGCTGGGAAAGTAGTCTGCCCCCCCTAAAAATACACCCTCCCCTACGCCTATGGATGTGGACATGTTGTCAATTTATTTATATATCCCAATTTTATATTTGACGACATTTCCAATCTGTAGCACCCTTGGCATTGAACACCAAAAATATATATAAGTTGAACTGAAAAGGTCATACATTAAAGTGTCATTTAAATATGTCCATATTTCAAATGTTTCATTTTATATTTAAAAATTGTTAATACTGTGTAACAATCATTCGTTAAAAAAACAAATTTCTATGAAACCCAGAGCTCCGATAAAGGAACTTGATGAAAGCATCGCCAACAGTGTTATCAAACTCAAAACATTTGGAATTTGCACAAAAACAAACTATAAAGTAAATGAATGTGTTAGAAAAGGGTTATTCAGCCAGCTAGATTTATAAATTTTTTGTGATTTCATTTTTCTTCATCTTTCTTTGTGTCTCTCTTCCCTTTTTTGAGCTCCGAAAGGGGTTTATACATTTACTATATGATGTCTGGCAGAGACCATTAGAGGCTACCAGGGGTTGTATGCACAAAACGTCTAAGTTCAATTTCCTTAAAATGTCCAAAAGTGATGACAATTAATAAATTATGTAAACAATATGCGGAAAATTTCATAACATATAATTTCAACTTAATATCAACTGTCAACGGTTTAAACAGTCGACTCTACGGCTCTCGTGACGTAGGCCCCCTAGTGCGACAAGAAAGGTATTTGATTGGTCAATATTTGAGGATCTCTTCTGTTTAGTGATTAAAGTATAGCAAGACAGGGCCGCGTGGATGAATTTGACTGTAGTTTAAGCAATACCCAATGTTTGAGATCCAATTATAAAATGGATATAGCTCGATTAGAAAATTAGAGAGCATAAGAAATGATGCCCGTTTTACATATATGCATTGTATTGCAGAAAGGAGTTTCGCTTTAACTAACCGAAATTCAGGTCAATTTAACAGGTGAAAACTCAATGACCTAGACTAAAATAAATGTACTCCGTGTCAAGTATGAATGATATAAACTAGATTCCCCATGTTGAAATCATATTTCCGGTTGGATGTGATGTAGAAGTTGTATGGTTGTATATTCATCCTCCCACATCTCTGTTTGTTTTTGTAGGATATTGACTGGGTACAGACAGAAAAACATGTATTTGAAACAGCCTCTAACTATCCATTCCTCGTTGGTTTACATTCCTGTTTCCAGTCCCCGAGCAGGTAAATATCAGACAAATCTCATTTTAACGGAAATATTTAATTAATCAACATTCCAGGGGCTCTTTATATTGTGATATTGATATTAATTAAATAATAGGGCAAGCAAGCAAAAAATTTAAAATATAATTACATGAAGCTGTTCAGTATACTCAAATGTAACGGAGACAAGATTTTTTGTACAGATTATACAACTTTTATTAAGTATACACATACGGGCATTCTGACAATGCCCTGTGGGGTATAAGCTCTGGGGAAAAATGGGTGCCACTGGCCTGGAAAGATTAACAAACAATTATGGTCTCTTTTTTTAACCCAAACACTTAGTTTAAGCTTTCAATAAATCAGAATTTTAAAGCCATATATATCACAACAGAATGGTCATATTAGTCCCTTGATACAAATAAATAGCTGCTTTTGTGTCTGTTGGAACATTTTGTCAAATATCTTGAAACTAGCAGAGGGTTGGGACGGAGTGTTCCTGTTGCCCAGGGCCAAGGGACAGCATGAAGTTGATCTGATTGAAATATTTGTCCTGTCTTGTCTTTTCGTTGTTTGTTGCCAGTGGCATTGAGGTTGGTTTTCTTCACGCATTTGGCTGGCACTAATTTCGGCATTAAAATGTATTCTAAAAAACCCTATTTTTTTTTGTACAGGTTGTTTTTTGTGATAGAGTTTGTGAATGGCGGTGATCTGATGTTCCATATGCAGAGACAGCGCCGTCTTCCAGAGGATCACGCCCGATTCTACGCCGCTGAAATATCATTGGCTCTCAATTATCTTCATGAGAGAGGTAACTGTACCATACTGTCGAATATTGCACTGGCTTAAGTATGGTGTTAATCCTCAATAAACCAAAATCAAATCAAACACCATGTAACCTGTATTTGTTCTCTATGGACTTTTTTTATTGCCAGTGGAGTCAAGGGTGGATTCCATCACCCATTGGGCTGGCACGCCATCATGTGAGTGGAATAACCTCAAGTACGACTTCTCACTACTCGGCTTGATAAATTTACAAATTGAGTAAAAGTTCTGCTGCTGCCACTGCTTATAATGCACTTCATTTTTTATTGGTGGGTAGTTGGAGGGAGCTTCCTGTTGCTTTCAGAGCTAAAGAGGAACAGGAAGCCGATATGTTTGTGATGTCTTTGTATTGTCCTGTGATATTTCTGTTTGTTGCCAGTGGTGGTTTCCTTCACCCATTGGCCTGGCATGCCATTGTGTGAGTGAAATAACCTTAAGTACAGTATTAAACCCCAATCAAATAAACAAGGTGTTCAACCCTTCTGAGTACTTCTGTGCTGTCAGATGGAGTGTTAACATTTCTACAGCACATTTAAAAATCCAGATTCTACATTTTGATTTTCGCCCTATGTTTTCAGGTATAGTTTACCGAGATCTGAAGCTAGATAATGTGTTACTGGACTCGGATGGACACATCAAACTAACTGACTATGGCATGTGTAAGGTGAGCACCATACAAAACACTTCACCGTGAAATAAACAAATTGAACAGAAGGAAAAAAAACCCTTAAGTAGAGCAATACAAAAACAAGATAAATTCACATAACTGTATTTTTCAGCTACGGGCAGTATGTTTTAACTTTAGTCATGCTGTCTTTTTGTGATATCGTTGTATTTTGTTTTGTGTTTTTTTTTTTTGTTGTCCTATACTGTCTTTGTTTGTTGCCAGAGTTGCCAGGTGTGATTTCCTTCACGCTTATGCTGGCATACCATCAAGCAATTGGCCTGACCTTAAGTACTATGTTAAACCCCAATCAAGCAAACAAATATCCACTACTGGTCATAATTAGAGTCAATTATAATTTTGTACAACTCTAAATATTGATAAATACAACTAAATCCTTGTATTTTGTTTTGTAAACAGGAAGGACTATGGCCAGGTGACACAACAAATACATTTTGTGGAACACCTAACTACATCGCTCCTGAAATGTTGCGAGGGGAAGATTATGGTAAGTCGATGAACACTGCTTCAGACTGTTCAGATCCATGCTGATTCACAGCACCATTTGGCCTCAATCTCCACACGCGGTCGTGGCTTAGTGGTTAGCATGTGCGCTTACTAATCCTAATTTGATGTACCGCTCACAGGATCGAGTCCGTATGTCTACCATCAGGTATTTGAGTGATTCACACGATGTGGCTCCGTCATTCATGGGGGTGGTTTAAACGAGGTTTCCTCTCGGTTTTCCACCGTAATTATACAAGGTGAAGTGGACAATCCGTCGTCATATGAGTGAAATTCCCTTGAATACGACCTTAAACCCCAATCAAACAAACAAACATCAATCTCCATGGTACAAGTAAACATATTTTTGACAAATGGGACTCTGGAATTGTTGAATTAGGGCAATACAGCTGGTTGTTTTGCTATCAGTTCTTGGCTCTCCGGAAGTCAGCTTTTTTAATATTTGGATTGAAACACTGTTGAAGTACAGTGTTAAACCCAAACAAATTCAAAAGCAAACAAGAAGACTGTGGGGGTATGTCAAGCTGGCTTTTGAAACAACCACCACCAGCTCTGGTGAAGAATTCAAAATGCAAAATAAATTTCTAAATTGTGTTCTGCATGTTTGTCTCTACCTTCAAAGTCCTCTGGCTAAGGGCAGTATTTTTGGGGCATACTCACATTGTCTTTACATAGCACTGCAGGAACATTAATTTTCCAACAGAACAAAAGACTTCCCATTTTATAGTTGTTAATTTGTCAATAACTGTTGGCATACACCACCATCATATAAGTGATAAAGCATGGCATTGAACACCAGTTAATCAATCAACTTTTTTTTCCTCAGATTTCAGTGTAGACTGGTGGGCCTTAGGTGTGTTAATGTTTGAGATGCTGGCAGGACGATCACCATTTGACGTGGTGGGAGCAGCAGATAATCCAGACCAGAATACAGAAGATTATCTCTTCCAAAGTAAGTCTCTCTCTGGCTCACTAATCTCCGGTACTATTTTAAAAACATCCAATTAACCCTTATTTCCAGTTACATCAACAAGTGCTTGGGAGGGAGCTTATTGCTGACCTGTGGTTCTCAGCGCTAAGGGTCAAAGAGTTGCTGATCTGTTTTTGGATTTTCTTAATGTCCTGTCTTTTCTTTGTTTGGTGATATCCATAACCTGTTGCTGGCATATTGGCATATGAGTGAAGTACTCTGAAGTATGGTACTATATCCCAGTCAGATAATCCAAGCAAATAATTCATCAACAGGCCTGAGCTGTTATCTTTTCCATCATAACCTTAAAATCAGTCGTCTACAATCATGTGAGATAACCTAACATTTGCATTTTCCCCTGGTTTGCTGATTTTTTAAATACATAAATGTGCCTTTGTGAAAAATAAAGCAAAATTGCATTTAAATACAATCTTCATTGATAATCGGATGACAAAATTTGTCACAATCAGTGGCCATATGCAAATTAAGATGAAGACTGTAAACAATTTGGGAAACCTATAAATCTGTCCTCTTAAATTAAGTTTGCATAACTATCGGGAGACCCAGTTCTGTCCACTCTCCCCAACAGCTGAGCACAGGCCTGATCAAGTGGAGAAAATTTATGAAGAAAGTATGAGCCTGACGTTTGTGGATGATGTGATATATTGGGTCTACATTCTTTCCTAGGGGTGCAAAAATATTCAATGACGAGTGATTTTCTGTATGAATATACCAATCTTGTTTCATATTTGTAAACTTCTGTTTTTGTTATTTTCAGTTATTTTGGAGAAGACGATAAGAATTCCAAGGTCGTTGTCAGTGAAAGCTGCCTCTGTTTTAAAAGGGTTCCTCAATAAGGTATGTAAGATGAGAAATACATGGCAACCATAAAAAATATCACCACCAGTTACCTGCTTCCTCTAAATGTAGCACCTGTTTTAATGTAAATCCAGTTTAGTGACTTGCTCTGGGATCTGGGTTCGATTCCCATTCAGGTCTCAGCCTACAAAATGTTCTGAACTAGAATCTGTTCAAACGGAGAAAGTGTTATCCCAAAATAACGAAATTACTGTTAATGTTCACTTTCTATAGGACAATTGGTTAAGTAGGAGCTTTCTGTTCCTTAGATGTCCTAAGAGTTGAGGGCAACATAAGCTGATCTGTTGTGTGATGTCTTTGGTTTGTCCTGTGATTGTCCTGCATTGTCTTTGTTTGTTGCCAGTGATGTTAAGGGTGATTTTCTTCACCCATTACGAACAACCAAATCGAAAAATAAATATTTGGGGTCATTGGGTTACCTCTCATTTTTCAACCATAAATAGGCAAGGAACAGTATGAAGTGGACAATCTGTCATCATATAAAGGAACTACTCTTGAGTTCAACGTTAAACCCCAATCAAACAAACAAATCACTCCTTCGTTTAAATGTTGTTAAACATCAGTTTTCACCTGTTTTTCCAGTGGGGAAAGCTTGTATTCAATCATTTTGACCCAGTAATCATTGTCTGGTTTGTTTCAAGCTTTTCAACTTCATTAAAAGTCATGGCCAAGTCTAATCTCGAATTCACTTTTCAGAATGCTAAAGAGCGCCTGGGATGCCACCCCCAGACAGGTTTTGCTGACATTACAACTCACCCATTCAATCGTTCAATCGATTGGGAAGCCATGGAGAATAAACAGGTCTCCCCTCCCTATAAACCAGCTCTCAAGTCAGACAGAGATCTTGAACACTTCGACCCAACCTTCACCAACGAACCTGTTCAACTAACACCAGATGATTCGTAAGTGATAAGCTACAAGCCCAGTTTAGTGATCACCAAGCAGTTAAAATTTCAAACACGCTTACTTTCTAAATTCTCTCTTTCGAAAATTCTGCCGAGATGGGTTGTTAGTTGGGACAGAGCTTCCTGTTGCCCTGGGAATAAAGGGCAACATGAAGCCGATCTGTTTGTGATGTTTTTGTTCTGTCTTGTCTTCTTTTGTTGCCAGTGTTGTTGATGGTGGTTTCCTTCACTCATTGAGTTGGCAGGTCTTCATGTGAGTGAAATAACCTTAAGTACGGCGTTTAACCCCAATCAAACAAATAAACAAGCAAGCGATTGCATTGGTGGTTTTTACAAAATTTTCTCTTGGTTTTCACCACATTAAAAAGTAGACATTCCGTCGACCTAACATGTAAATATTCTATTGTATGACGCTAAACCCCAATTAAACAAAAAAAGTGTAAAATAATTAATCTTGTTTCACCATTATACCATACAAATATAAAATATTGTGGATATATATATGTATATTTTTTTTTTAACAATAAACTTTTTTTTACAGGAAAGTGATAGAGAAGATTGATCAGTCTGAATTTGACGGATTTGAATACGTGAATCCTTTACTGATGTCAATGGAGGACTGTGTTTGATGACCCATTGTCTGATAAACATGGGCACTGATTGGTTGGATTATGTGAGCAGATTTAAGTAACAAATTCTCATTGGTTGGATTTGTGTCCCTGACTTGAGTAACATGAAATATCATTGGTTGCATTCTGTGGCCAAGATTTGAATAACCTGGATTCTGATTGGTTGGATCTGTGACCCCATTTTGTTGTAGTAAATGCTTTTGATAATTGAGTGTTAGCCTACAGTATTTTATTTTTGAGAACAGAGTTTACCTGGTGAAGAACGATTGTGATAGGATGTTTACAACAAGTTATGATACATCTGATTGGTTTCTAAGGAGTCAAAATTACTCCCATTGGTCAAAAGTGCTGAATGCTTCTTGTGTCACTTCATGTGATTGGTTGTTATCCCTAGTTAGTAAACTTAGAAAGATATAACAACAGCTATCATTGGCTCGAGTCTAGAAGCTATTAGAATCGGGCTGTTTAGTTGAATGGTGCTTACATATCAGAAGAACAAAATTGTGTCAAGAAAATATTGCATTTATCAGTACTAAAGATCTGTTTGTATCATGTTGTTTGTCGCTTTCGTGCAAATTTAGCAAAGTGCTGTGACCATTCTTTTTTCATCATGTAGCTTCAATTTCGAAAAAGAAAAACGAGTCTTTTTCAATTTTTTTTATATAGATATTGTATATTTTTTATTGTTGTAATTGGTAGACAATTTGATATGTTGAATGAGCAATTTGTACATTATGTTTCTGTTCAGTGAACTGGCTTCTGAAATCATCCTGAAATAAGAAAATACTGTTCTTTAGTATTTAATGGCTTTTATTGTAAAAGTGAAATACCTTGAGTACAGGGGCTGATCCAGAAATCAAAAGTATGGTGTCCAAAATGGACATTTTGCTTCACTTTTTAAGTAACTGGGTGTCCAATTTTTACAGTTTCCTTATCTCCTGCATGTTAAATTTTCTTAAAACAGGGTGTCCAAATGAGGCAATTTTTCAATTCAGGGTATCCAAAGGACAGGTAGACACCCCTCTGTCTAAGCTCTTGCTTGAGTATGACATTATACCCAAATCAAACAATCAAACAAACAAGCAAGCTTTCTAAAACTTTGAATTCATACGCACCTGTGAAACCCTCTTGACATAAAGAACATAGACATAGTTTGCCTCAAATCACCAACACCATGCAGAGGTCATGTCAAGGTAATGTCAAGACCCAAAAACAGGCCTTGGACCAGTCCGGCACATTCTGTTTTGTGCCTTTTTATTTAGCATTTTAAGCTTTGGTACTTTTTCATAAGCATTGTGGTACAGCAGAGATCCATACAGCATATTTGACATTTTAAAATGTTGGAAATCCAGCACTTTCTAGGTAGAAAACTGTAACATTGCATTCTAACTTTTAACATTTGTTTTAACAATGCTGGAAATCCAGAATGTGCCAGACGCAGCCAGAGTGGTCTAAGGTCTGTTTCAAGAGGTTCCAGGAAGGAATGGATTACTTCAGAGTGATTGTCATTGACCGGCAACGTTCTATTGGCAATCTACATATAGGTGGTCATCTACTTAATTGGTTGTTGTTCACCCCCCAAAAATAAGCAAATAATATGTCAGAATGTTGCATAATTATTACATTCAGTCCATGAAAGTACATATTCGACCAGATGATTTTATTCTAAATCACCATAACTTTAGAAAAAATAGAGATTACAGTTAATTATGGGATGTAGCTTTGTCTTCTTCAAAAACCTGGGCAGTTATAGGAGGGATGTTTGATTAAGAGCCCTTAATTTCTTAAAGACCCATATGAACTTTCTTAAAAACATGTGCACCGATAACAAATGTACTTTAATCTTTATAAAACCATTATTATAATTTAACTGTATTCATCTTTTTGCTACTTTCTTATATTTAACCATACAATAAGATAAATATGTTTAAGAAACACTTGATATTTAATAGGATGCAATCTTTTTTTTATACTATCCTGAAAAATCAGTGCTATTTATATCTTACTTCGGGTTTTCGAAAGTACTTTGACAAATGTAGATTGGGAAATAAATTGTGATTTTGTCCTAATAAAATAATTTGTCTGTGTTATCTGGCTTAGGGGGGTATATTTCCAGCCTAGTCATGTTGCATTTTCTAAGCAATGGAGGAACATTTCTTTTTTTAAAAAGCAGGACTCTTCAGATTTACTGTTGGAGTTTATTGTCAACATATAAGAAAAGTATCATTGAGCCAGTAATCCATATCAACTATCCTATTCCTTCTTTGCTCTCTGGCTTAGGCCAGTTTCTTTAAAGAGTGTCAATACTGTCTATACATAGCACTGGAGGAAAATTAACTTTCCAACAGCATGGAAATGCTTTACATGTTGGTTGTGCTAGTGTCAATTATTACGACTACCACTGAGGAGTTTAACATAGTAAAGTATAGTAACAACTACGAAGAAAGACAATGAATTCATTTTGACTCAATGTTTCGGTTTATTAATCTGTCAAACCTGCATGAGGAGTGTCAATTATTGTTGGAATACCCTTAAACAAGGCATCAATCAATCCATCAATCCTATTTCTTTATAGAACTGTTTTTTAACATTTAACATTCATTTATGCTTCACTGTATGTGGAACTATCACCCTGATATACATATCTTAAATAGCTATGACTATTTAATTCTCTGATTTGAATAAGATTACCTTGTCCTAATTGTGTTTTCTCTCACTAATGATCAGCTATATACAAATCCTTCTTTTAGAGCCTCTGATAAAAGAATGCCCCTTTGTCGAGGATCACCAGAACAGGGTTTACTTTAAAACATCATATTTAAATCCTCCATTCGCCCTTTCTAGTTTAAATCTTCATACAAACTTTGATTGGCTGCCAACAAAGATGTTTTTCAGACAGCCAGTTAAATGGTCGCGGTGTAAGCATACAGCATAAACAACTGCAGTTTGAATCGCCCTAAATGACATTACCTAATTAATGCTCTTCCTAGTGACCCTGTTCTGGCTGGAATAATGACATCCTCGATACCACCCTCACCTTTTGTCAGTGGATAAAAACGATAGGATTTGTATATATAAATGGCCACTGATCAGTGAGCATTACTTGTATATAAAGTAAATTCAACTTAAGCTGGCTGGTTTTGATAAAATGTTGTTTTCATTCCATATACATACATATCCGTGATATAAGCATTTGACGTTGCTTCAGTAATGGCCAGTTGATCAGATTCAGTGCAATTTTAGCATACAGGTAAATGTCATATTGTAAATACCAAAACTTTGTTTATAGTAAAGACATATGTTTTGAATAGAGGTGACTGCATAGCCAGTAAAGTCATGCTTAGACAAAATGCCTCATTATGCTTGTATTGAAGCTTGAATGTTTCAATAGGTGGAGACCACTAGATAAGGGCTCTATGTAACAAGCATAGTAAGCCACACCGTCTTTACTTATCAATGGAGTAGAATTAATTTTCCTCCACAGCAGAACATCCCACACTGAGGGGTTGTGTTTGTGAGAGTATTTGCTGCTTGAGTACACCACCATTTTATAAGTGAAATACCCTTGAGTTTTAAAACCCAGTAAGTCAAACCATGGAAGTATCTCCATGGTAAAACTGGGCGGGTTTCTTTTTTATAGATGTACCGTCGATGTGTGTCAGGGTTGGTTATCTTTAGATACAGTTGCCATCACACGGTTAAGATTTGTCAAACGGAAATGAAATTTGAATTAAAAAGGTGTTGAGTTGTATTAAAAAATACTTTATTTCATGTACAATAAGGTAGTGTGAATTTAGTTGGATGTTTGAGCCTCTGTTGATAATCTCAAAGGTATACATGTTTTTCGTACATGCAAGCGCTTAAAGCTAAATATCTCCTTGCGTCTCTAATCCGATGCACAGGCCAAGTATTTAATGAATTTGATGAAATTGGTACATATAACTTTTACAGATTCTGAAAAAATAATTGAAATCGAACATTATACTTCATGTATTTATGCCTTTATGTCCACATAGAGAATTTTCATGAAAGGATGTTGTAAATTCATGCCATTTGCCATTGTTAAATTGTTTCTAGTTTGCTATATTATGTTTACCCACATGATTATTAGTGAAATGTTGAACAGAATCATCGAAAACAATAAATGCAAATGTTGTATAGAAAGTCCTTGTTTGTGTTGCTTCAGTATTTCCGTAAAATCGCAAAAGTCATGGACCCGTGGTTCAGTATCCGCCCACGAGTTCAAGTCCATCTGTTGACTTCAGGCAGTCACGATGAGTGAGCCACATGATGTAGTTCTGGCAATCACGGGAAAATGGGTAAGAAGGGATGTCAGTCAACTTATGCACACGACTCACTGACAAACAGAACACTTTCACAGTTGTAAAAAAGAGCGTCGGTCAACTCATGCATACGACTCACTAACAAAGAGTCATAAAAATAGGCGTTGGTCAAGTCATGCACATGATTCCCTGACAAACAGAATACTTTTGGAGTCCTAAAACGGGGTGTTGGTCAACTCATTCATGCACACGACTCACTGACAAACAGAATAAACTTTCCGAGTCATAAAACGTGGCGTTGGTCAACTCATTCATACACATGACTCCCTGACAGAATACTTTCCGAGTCATAAAACGGGGTGTTGGTCAACTCATTCAGGCACACGATTCACTGACAAACAGAATACTTTCCGAGTCATAAAACGTGGCATTGGTCAACTCATTCATGCACACGACTCACTGACAAACAGAATACTTTCCGAGTCATAAAACGGGCGTTTGTCAACTCATTCATGCACACGACTCACTGACAAACAGAATACTTTCTGAGTCATAAAACGGGGCGTTGGTCAACTCCTTCATGCACATGACCTACTGACAAACAAAATACTTTCCAAGTTGTAGAGTTGTAAAGGGGACGTAGATCAACTCCTACACACGAGTCATTAAGTCTACAAATCCTTTATGGCCTTGGTGGGTTTGAAGATAACGGGCGGCTACTAGCAAGATACAAGTGTGTAGTATTTATCATCCACGCGTTCAAGTGATATTTCGACACCTTTATGATGTCTTTGTTCTCTGTCCTGTGATTGTCCAGTGTTTGTCCTGTCCCGTCTTTGCTTGTTGCCAGTGGTATCGATGGTGGTTTCCTTCACTCATTGCACTGGCAAACCGTGATAGTTTGGCGAACTGCAGGTGTATATGAGCGACACACACAATGTGGACCCGGCAAATGCTGGGATGGTTTTTACGAGGTTTCCTATTGATTTTGCGCTGAAGTTTCAGTTGAGAAGTAGCAGGGCTAAATCCTTCGTCTATCAAAACATATATCTGATGTTTCTCTAATTTTTTTAGATACACTTAACACAATCACTAGTATTTCACCTACCTACAATATTTCTTTTCTGGCGGTGATTTCCAATTTTTTTTTGCACAGGGAAATAACTTGAATTAACATTATTTTCAGTACGGCATTTGCGTTACTTTGGGAATACACGTATAGCATATGTTAGTCCTATTAAATAGGCCGTCGACGTTCGATATTTATCATTTGGACATTGACAGTACCTCGACGTCCTATG
>JAQQZZ010156823.1:0-12269 GCA_030265115.1 Mopalia vespertina | reverse complement strand
ATGTAAACATTGTCCATTACTTCTCAAGAATGTAAACATTGTCCATTACTTCTCAAGAATGTAAACATTGTCCATTACTTCTCAAGAATGTAAACATTGTCCATTACTTCTCAAGAATGTAAACATTGTCCATTACTTCTCAAGAATGTAAACATTGTCCATTAGTTCTCAAGAATGTAAACATTGTCACTCAGTACTTGTTGCTCTGGGCATATGAATGTTGTTTGCATTCAAAATGACCACAGATGGAATATAATTTTTTTTCTCTGCATTCTGAAATTATAGATATTTTGGCAGCCATATACCATGCACCATGCAGTGTGGGGAGGCCATTCATGTCAGTCTGTGACAAATCATGCTAACATGCAACATTCAATCCATTCGTTATTTACTTACTGGCTTATATATCTCTCTTAAAATTAATCACTCTGGCAATGGAATGTTGATTTATTAAAACAGATGAATCATCTCATATTCAAGATAAACTCCCAGAGACAAGTTTCTAAATAGATCTTAATATCGAGTTGTTATGGGTAATACCGGCACCTCTAGAAAGGTCAGGTCTGGTTTATATATTTGTTAGGCTTAAATGTTTTCAACATAGTGTACAGAATTCTCTGTGCACACAGTTATGATCAGGGTTAGACATTTTCAACATTTTGTGCTGGTGAACAACAGATATTTCCAACATAATATACAGAATTCTTCAACTGGCCTACAATCTTAAAACCTACATTAACAGTGACTGATTGGGGTGTAATACACTACCGAAAGATATATGATAGTGTGGCTTTCCCGAACAGTGAGCAAAACGACCTTCAATGTCACTGGCAACAAAGACAAGACCAGGGGTGCAAAGACAAGACCGGTCAAACAAAGACAAGACCAATCAAGCAATGACACGATGCAATAAGGATGCCACAACAGATCAGCTGCATGTTGCCCCTTAGCTATGAGTGCACTGGGGCAGCTCAGCGCGCCTTCCACCACCCGTACACTAACAGGTCTGAAGAATTACAGGTCAGCCGACAGATTTATAGACAGTGTCAGTAATTGCATTAAGTTCAATCTGCACCACACATTATCTTTGTTTTTTAAGTCCAGGGGAGAAAGAAAATCTCACAAGAAAATCTAACCTGAAACATTTCTTTTTCTATACGGTTTAGTTTTCCAGTAATCAATTGCATACTCGAAGGATTTCAGCCATTGGCTCATGTCCTCATGAAAGGTTAAAGTCGATAATTACTAAGTTCTGTCGTAATTGAATATCCATAACATTCATTACCTTGGCAGAAAACCCCCCCTAAAGAGTTAACTTAATGCGTTATATTCAGGATGAGTGACTTTACCACTAGATTTTCAATATGTCTACCAATCATGTGGAACTATGGCACCAATAATGGGATTGTGTACAAGCAAACCAACTAAAAATTAAACTCGATTGGAATACTGTAAATCACCTAAAATTTCGTTTATGAACTACTTTTTTGCTAGTTGTGACAATATTACAGCATGTAAACAGACAAATTTATGTTTTCCGAGAAATCTTGATGCTTTCTAACTACGAAATCAATCGTCTGACACACAGACACAATTTCCAAGCCTTTAAAATAACTTCCAAAGTAGCAATTTTGTGGACGAATTTTTAGGTGATTTAGGGTACCTGTTTGATTTAGGACAACATTGTTGCCAACAGGGCAAAGCAGCAAGATCTTCTACTTCTCACAAATTTTGGTTGAAATGACTTTAATTTTTTTTAAATTTTATTATTTTGGACTTTTGATTTCCTGGATAGTATAAAGATATATTGGCACTGTTATCGCCAACAATAGAGGCAAGGTTAATAAATCTAGTTTTTTTGCCTTTGGACAGGAATTTATTTATTTGGTTTGATCGATGTTTAACATGGTAATTTCACTTATATGGTGATTTTACAAAGCCAGAGTATGGTGGAAAACCGAGAAGAAACCGGTCATCGTTCATAAGAACAAAGCAATCCAATTTAAGGTAATGGGAAGGAAAGAAAACAATCCACACCAAATTGACAGGAACTCCCAGTCCCAGTTTGGTTTTACAATTCTGATATTTTGTTTGTTTGATTGGAGTTTAATATTGTACGAGAGGTATTTCACTTATATGATGTCTTACAGGCTTAATATAGACCTACCAAATTAAAAAAAATTCAATAAAATTGATTTGTTTTTAATGAATTTGGTGTATATATTAAATCTGCTTAAATTAACAATTTCAGTCATTTCAAAATGACCCCTAAATCATGGAGAAAATGCACAAAAGGAATATCAGAAAGCTGCCATTTAGGCCACTGATGCAGGTTTGTGAAATTTCGAGGGGACTGCAGCCGGAGTCAGGAAGTCTTTTATAGGATGAATCAAATTTGCTCTAGCATTTGTGAATTATAAACAGGAGACGTTTCACATGACATTTTTTAAAACCTTGTAGGGAAATCAGAGCAGAATTTATTTAGGATTTTGTCATGATGCAGCAATGTTGCTCAGCTGTTACAGTCAGCCGTGATCACCTGCGTGATGCCCCTTAGTATTGCCCTCTCCAAACCCTTCGCAATTTTTAGACGAGTGACCGTTGAGATTAGCCTGGCAAAGATGTACAAGGTGAAGTCAAAATACACCAATAAAAATGTAATTGTTAACGGACAGGTTGACCAAAGACCGTCCCCATTCAGCCAGTTTTTGGTGACCCCATCCAATCCAAATCCTGTATTAGATTGATAAGTATTTTGGAGCATTTAAACTAAAAAAAAACAAGGAGATCATAACACTAAAACGCCACACAGACGAACATAAAGTCTGAAGTGTTTGCCATGTAAGAAAATTAACGTTCCTCCAGTGCTTAAAAGCGATCATATCACTTTACTTGGAAAAGTCTCCTCTAGCCAGAGAGACCTTACAGTGCTTATTACTCAGTGGGCTTGAAGCTGCACTAAGTTTTTCTTCGCTTAGTGTCTAATGTTGTCCTGAGTGTTATTCCACTTGTATAACACCAGCATCATTAACTGAATTTTATTTGTTTGTTTCATTGAGGTTCAACGTCGTACTTAAGGGTATTTCACTAATATGACGATTGATTGTCCATTTCACACTGTTCCTTGCTTATATACAGCGGAAAGTGGAAGAAAACTTGTAAATTGGTTTATCGAAGCCAACCACATGATAATTAAATTATTCGAAATGGCCCTGTTTATACCAGACTTAAGGACGTTTCACTTGTACAGCAAGGGTGTCTGAGATGCAAGCCCGTAACATGCATGACAATAACAGAGTGTCTGACTCATCAGCTTTAACATGGCAGCTTTCTGAGAGCTCAAGAGCAACAGAAAGCATTTTGCAACATGTTCAACCACCTGCCTCCATCTCTGAAAAACACAGAGAAGCCAAAGTTTGATCTTTCTGTTTTATGAATAATGCTTCAATCAAGAGGCAGATATTCACGTTAAATAAACGAATGACATTCCATCTTTTGGCTAAACTATAACGATGTTTCGCAAAGCGCAAAAAAACCCATAAATCTAACATCCAAAATGCGCAAGAGTGATGAAGCAATAGAGTTAATGAACATGCAATTGAAATTAATTAAAACCAGGAGAGAACACATTTCCATGAGAAATAATAGCTTTATTCATAAACATTTTCAAATCTTATTCAGAATGATCTGAACTAATAGAAATATCGTGCAGCTTTCTTAATAAGCAAAATGCATTACTACCTATAGTGACTCAGCATTAAAATTACCTGTACTTTTGTTACCTCCTTTTACAGAAGATGCATTCAAACATAATTGACATGCCATGAAATTGTTTTTATACTTTTATACCAAGACAAATTTTTGCAAACTATTTTTCCCAAAGCTCCAATTTGACTAGAGAGAGATATGAAAGATAGCAAACCTAATTCTATTCATTTTCTAAGGATTATTTACATAATATTGTGAAAAGCGAATAAAATTAGTCACGAAAGTGTTCCTATTTTTAGGCTAATGCAGGCAGTGCAAAATCAGGAGTTATTTCCCTTTCACACCAATTAAACAATTGTTACAAAAATATTACAAGTAGCGAAAAATAGAAGATAAATACAATAAATTAAAGAGGTGGATTTTTTTAAAGGAACGCGGAAGATTTTTGATTCAATTTGTTTAATATGTTATATATTTTGTATGCAATGTTATGACTTACTTATTTCCTCAGGTCTGAAAACTTTGTTAAAAAAAGTTAAATAAATTTAAAATTTAAATTAAAAATGACTCTAAAGTATGTTAAATATGGTGTTTTTTGTAAGATTATAAACTGCTATGTGTTTTAGGTAGCTTACATATACATGTATATATATATCCGCCACACTGTCAAATGAACAGCTCTTCAAATCCTCCATAATAAAATTATCTTTCACAAATCTTTAGAAGTCAATGATAAAGAAATCAAGTAGTAATTTCTTGATGTAATTTAAAGTTTAATTTTGAATTTTTATAAATGATTGAAAGTTTAGTGGAATCATTGACTAAATTTGGCAATTATAAAACATTCAACTAAAAGTAGGCTTTCTGATATTTGATCAAATTATAACAATTCATAATGAAATTGTTTGAAAAATGTTGTATAGATCTGGCAAAAACCACAAAAAGAAGCTAAAAAATAACTTTCCTCACCTTTTTATTGATACAAATTAAAAACAAAACAAATGCATGTACACTTCCTAATTTGCTACTTTAGTGTTATAATAAATAAAATTGATAAATTACAGATTAGAGATCATATTTTAAATGCAATTGCTTTTTATCAAATTTTTCTCAACATAAAAATGTTGACCTAAAATTTACCAAAAATAAAACTGGAACACAGATTTTAAGAAGAGTTAAACAAATTGTAAATCAAATTTTACTTAAAACTATACAAATTATAGACTCAAAAGTGGCAGGGACAAAAAAAATGTAAAAAACAAAAAGTGCTGAATAATTTTATTTTATTCTAAAAATTAAACCACTAAGTGAAATGAAAAAAAATATTACTTCTTTCGTGAATTCTTTCTGCTGACTGTTGATGAAAGGTTGAGGATCTGATGACTGATGAAATAAATTTGAGGAATGCTTTATGTATTTTACCTATAAACTATCTAATTTACATGGTTGATGAAAACTAGCACAAGGAAAGATACCTGTTGTTTTAATAGAGCAACAGTAATTTGAGCTTTGAAACAGGAGTTATTTCTCTTTATAAACATTGTTATTACCTCCCTTGTATGTTAACATATCTACAGTACTCTTTTTCTACAGACAAATATACACTTTTTATATACACTGTGATATATACAGCAGTCACCAGGGGGCATGGCTAACATGTAAATGATTGACAGATGAATACACCAATCAGAATGATGAATAGATATGGATGATGATGCATGATTGAGGAAGTAAGGACAGTGATTGGTCAGTGAGAAGCACTCCTTTGATGATGTCGCTTTAATGTAAACTCCATACTGACAGCAGTCTGAAAAATATCCTCTGCCATGCACGGTGTATCAATTCCAATGTGAATAAATAAACAAGAATTAGTAAACGAGTTAGTAAAAACTCTAAAACATTGTTTCAACATGGACATGCTGACATTGGTTATTGTAAAACAAACACAGAAATAGGTCAGTCGTGGATTATAAGAACACACAGGGAAGGAGAAGCAGCCCAGCCTTGGCACATTTTCCCAAACCTAATGAGGTCAGAGTATACTGGTATTTTGGTTAATATATGGACTGTTTATAGCCCACTAGGCCAAGCACATGACATATATAGGCCTCGCTACTCCATTACAAGCACACACACACTGTAATGCACAAATAATGGCAAAGACTGGGCTGTGATGGAAATTTACACAAAATGCTGGCCCAGTAGTCTGATTTGTTAAATTAGCCCAGGAGAATCACATGCTGAGAGAACAAATCCGGCATATCCGGTAGATCACATGATTAGGTCATCATGCGACTTATGGGCGGTGCTTGTGTCATTACGGGCTTCTCTACATCATCTCAGTTCACTTACCGAGCTTAAATCAGGCTCAGAACTTTCAGAGCTAGCTTGTTTAATTGCTGTCGTTGTTGTTGAATGTGAAGCAGCGGCACCCGTGCCATTAGAAGCATCGTCAAGTGAACTAGTCCGTGCATCACTGTCTTGAACAATGTCTGGCATAGAGGCTTGATTTGCATATGAAGCGTCATTGGCACCTTTTTGAACGATCCCACCACTGCCACCACCAGCAGCAGTTTCTGTTTTATTTTTGCGTAAAGTGTTTTTAAAGCCTTCAAAAAGACCAGCGTTTTTCTTTGGTTTTGGAGAACTTGCCTCAGTGCTCGTAGCAGATGGACTAGGTGATGGGACTTTTCTTAAATTTGTATCTGAGGAACGAAGTCTTTCTAAACTAGAATTGCTGGTGTCCACTTGGGAACTTGAATTGGACATTTTACCGGCCTCCTCCTCAGGAAGGGAGTCCCCAGCTGCCAGTGGCCCCGGAACCGAGCGACACCTATCCTGCTTTTTTAACTCTCCTTTTTGCGCCGACTTTGATAACATATTAGGGGTGGTTGCTGACGCGGCCAAAGGTGAGACGGCTTTATTATGTTGTGGGTGGGACTGTGTTTTCCTTAAAGAAGAGTTTTTCGTCTCCAAACTACCAAACTCAGGAGCGGACCTGGAAAAATAATCAACATTTATTAAATATTGGTGCGAGTTCAGGTTATTTCCAGTACGTAAATAAGCAATTAACAATCACAGACAAAGGACAATAAACATAAATAAAAGATTATAAATTGGAAAAAAATGAATAAACTCTTGATGGGAAAATTCTTTAAAGCCAGAAAAAAACAACAGAAAAGTTGATTTAGGAATAAAAGGTGAAGATAGGAAAGAGTGAAACATTTATTTAATAAAAGTTAACTTACAACTCTTTTGTTAATTCTTTTTGGTAAGCGATAGGAGACTGGAGCGCTGAAAAGAGAAAAATGATTGTATTTCAACTGTTTTAAAAATAGTAGGAAAACTTGCACAATTATTAAACTGTTGACAGAAGTTTTACTCATGTTTAAGGTGCATTACTAAAATATGATGGATTGCCACATCTAAGTTGACCTTAAAAAAACAATGAAAACAGAAAGTTGAAGGGCCGTTGTATGATAGGTGTTTTAGGATGTTGTTTTTTTTTGAGTGAGGTTTAACATCATACTCAAGCCTATTTCACTTATATGACGATGAATTGTCCACTTCACACTTTGCCTTGCCTTATTACGGTGGAAAACCGAGAGGACACCTCATAAAAACCACCCCATGCGATTGCAGGAGCCACATCATTTGACTCACTCATATACCAGATGGTCTACAGACAGACTGGAACCCATGGACAGCACTTGGAAGTAGGATTTGTAAACGCTAACCACTAAGCCATTGTTGCAGGGTCTGCAGGCAAATGGAGAGGTTACAGTATCAATTCGCTACTTATCTTTAAAAAATTAACTCTGTTGATACATTTTTTAAATCTTTGGCAGCATTTAACAATTACCTCTGAGAAAGTCGCCCTGCATGTCGAGAATCGAGCGAATATGTGATGTCCACGTGACCTTGACCTCTTCATTAGGAGCCTGAATGATGAGTTTCAAATCAGCACCTGGTGTGCGGTCGATCAGAATGAACTTGAGCGGGTCACTGTCCTCCATTAGGGACATTTTATTCACCTGAAATATTGAATGAATAATTTAATGATTTGGTTTTGTTTGCATTTATTGAAATCATAACTTACCAAATTACAATTTAAAGGGGGTGGGCTACAGGGAGTTGAGCGGAGAACAGCCAACTAAGCTACGGCTGCAGGCCTTACAGGGAGGTGAGCGGAGAACAGCCAACTAAGCCAGAATGGGTTGATTCATTGAGTGATCAATGTGTATAACACCACATTCAGCCATATTTCAACTGCGCTGTGACATGAAAATATTGCCAATTTATTTATATCATATAATTCCTAAAGATCAATCGAATCAGAGGAACGCTTGGCATTTAACATCAAAAAGAGAAATAAATTGAATTGGTAAAGGACATGCATAAGGGTTAAAAAATTGAATATGTTGAACAAAATTGAACATTTAGGTTTGGTTTTAAAATTGTAAATATTGTAATTAAAACTATATCAATTAGAGTTAATTATCATTCATAAAAATGGGAGCTTAGTGGCCAGAAACACATCAGTAGGAATAGGTCATGCTTCACTTGTGTGGTTCTGGAACCTGACTTAACAGAATTAAATCAACCTACCTTTATACTATTTTTAAATATATATCCTGGATTGGTAAAACTTCCTTTTTTCTTCTCCGTCATCTCGCTGAATATTATTATTTGCTCAAACAGAAACATTCTCCTCTCCCTGAACTTCGTTGGCACGCTCGTTACAACTTCTTGGACTAGCAATGTATCCTGTAAACATAGAGAATAAACAAAGATGCTTAAGAATGACATTTTAATTCATGATCACGGATCGATGACAATATAAACTTCTTGTATTGTAATAGAACAGAACGTTTCAAAACATATGCCTATATCATCATCAGGTGTAATGGCGTATCCATATATTCATGATAGAATATTTGTTCATTAGGAATTTAGGAGAATTAAGGACTTTTATCACTCATATCAAAAGTTACCAATGTATGTTTGTGTGATTGTTTGTTTGATTGGGGTTTAAAGGAGAAGACCACCCAAAAACCATATTCTATATATAAGTAAAACTTTTTGTGTGTAATACAATACATTAATTTCCATTTTCATAACCTGATCGTAACTCTGGTTATCATCCATTAAAGAGCACACAAGCACCAGTTGAGTCATCAAATCCTGTCCTGCACTCTGGTTGGTCAGCCAGTTTTGAACTATCCAATGATAGATCATTCTGCTGTATACAGGATTTGATGATTCAAGTGGTTCCGGTGTTCATCTTTAATGGATAATAACTAGAGTTATGATCGGGTTAGGAACATCAGAATTTTTGTATTGTATTTGACAGAAAATTTTTTACTTATGTAGAAAACATGGCTTTTGGGTGGTCTTGTCCTTTAATGCACCCAGAATAGCGTTTCGAGCAGCTTAACGGGAATTAGATAATCATTATCATATGGCATATGTCCATCATCATGAGCCACGCAAACAATTCCGTGCCTAGCACAATATCTTCGAGATTATTGCATTGTCTGAGCCGTAATACGGGTCTGAGTGGGAATGCCGTCGAGGCTGATTTACTCCGGGATATGACGCTCCAGTTTTTGTTATTTATTGTCCAAACAACGCTGAAGACTGGGGTGTAATTTATGTAATATATATAAGTTAGGTAATAGATATGCCCACGTCCAGATACATTTATGATACGTAGGAACGGAAAGTCCTACCAAACTAAAATCTGATGTCCAAAATACACAAAATAAAAACTATCTCGACAATTTACACCAAGCAAACCCAGAGAATGTTTTCGGACATTTTGGCACTGGGAAGACCTATTATCTGCCAGTGGAATTCCCCAACGGAAAAGATAGGACGATTCTAAGGCTATGTTTTTGTGGCCATAGCGAAAAGGCAGACAACTAGCACTGCCGACACTGCGGACTTCATCAAGGTCATTGAAAGGCTAAAAATCCCGCGAGGGTCTATATTCTTTACATATGATATTACGTCCTTGTATACTAATCTGGATTTTTATGATATTTCCGAAGCACTAAGACTTGAACTTGTAGCTAATGGTGACATTCAGTAGGAAATAAAAAAGCTAACTACTAGCATGATGCTTAAGAGTACTAATCTAATCCGCCGGAGCAATGAATTCTCCTTCAACGGGAAATTTTACCGTCAGACTGTGGGAGCACCACAAGGTGCCGTCTCCAGCCCTGAACTATGTGGCATAGCCATATACCGAACATATTGGCACATTAATTGGCTAATTTTTACGCAAACAGCATATTATTGGCCACTGGCGGTTCCGTGACGACGGATTTATGATGTTTATTGGGCCTAAATCACAAGTGCTGGACTTCATCACAATGGCCAACAAGGCACACCCTCGTCTGAGATTAACATTCGAGGTCTCGGACTGTGCTGTTGCATTTTTAGACACGGATTTTTTCTAGGGTGAGCGATCGAATCGCTTGAATACTCTTGATATAAAATGCCACACAACAAATACTGAGACATTCCAGTACCCGCACAGAGATCCGTCACATTGTTTTAAATCCTTTATTAAAAGTGGGGCTAATAGAGGTGCTAGAAACTGCATGAGTAATATTGATTTGTATAAGACATTTGAATAATTTAAATCTAAGTTTCTTCTTTGAGCATACTGCAAACAAGAAATTGAAGTCGCCCTAGGCGATGTTTAATACAAAGGAAGAGACTCGCTCTTGTACCGGGCTGGAAAAACAATGAAATTGATAAAGCAAGTTAATACAAAGCCACTAATTAAGGTGTATAGCCAATTACACGCCAGTCTCAAGTGTTGTTGGGAAAATAATTAACAAACAAAGTAAATTAGTCTCGAAGGCATTCCCTCCCTGACCCGCATTAGGGTTCAGAAGATGTAATAATCACACATAAATTCTAAAAAGCGTAAGTGCTAGGTTCGGGATTGTTTGCGTGGCCTCTGATGATGGACATACGCTTGGTTCGACAGTGACAATCGAATTCCCGAACAATGGGAGTCTCGTAATGTCGAAAAGGGGGCGTTGCAGGCGGTCCTGGGACGTCAAAACGGTCGAGATTCATAGACTTTTTAGGGCCGTCACAATGAAAAATTGTGTTTTACGCCATTTAAACGCTCCACTATCACGAATGCTGTGACGTCAGAGGACCGCCTTGTATGTCTAAAATTACCTCCCTTGCCAATTTCCCGAGACTCCCATTGTTCGAAACGCTTAAATAATATTCATAGCTCTACGCGAATATTATCAAGTAGTACAATTATTTCCTCTATGAAAAGAATCCATTAACAGGAAATCGGAAGAACTATAACAGATAGCTACAGAAATCTAAACAAATTTGAAATGAATATTGTTAAATTTCACAATGTTTACGCCCTATCCCCGTTTTGTATTATGAAAGCCAAGTGCAAACCAAGCATGAGAACAAAAGTATCAGTTGATGGCGGAAATGTGAGGAGCTATTACAGTTTATCAGCAACGCTAACCAAGCAAACGGGTAAAATAATGTCAGCAATTTGTGATTGTAAAGCGGGTTTATCGAGCCTTTGTAGTCATGTAGGCGGGTTATTACTTACTCTTGTTAAAGTAAAAACGTCTTGCACATCTACTGGCTTGCTCCTAATGCAAATTTTGGAAGGCCACTTTGCCCAAAACACATCAGGGGCATAACCTTCAGCACTCAAAACTCATTAAACTTAAAAGTTGTCCGACCGTTCCCAGATGTATATCAGGCCGGCCCATGTAGATCATCAAGTATTTTTCACAGATATTTTAACCGGACTTTAAATAAGCAGGCAAACCCTTCGTGTATGTTGTATAGGACTATCTGACTTTCTTCTGAAAATATTAATGATATTTTATTTCAGTTTAAATCTAAATTTATGGATTCAGCCGATTTGCGTGTAGAACAATGGCAAACATAGTTTCGGGAGTTTGTTAGTAATCTCCATATACCAGCTGACCAAACAGAACACTTAAATCATGCTACTCGTGGACAAGCCAGTAATCACAACTGGAAAACGATCCGGTCTTATTTAATAACTGCCTCAATCTTTAAGTCTGTTTGTCAACGAAACGAAACCACACAGCCAGATAATTTGCTTAAAATACTTAGAAATTATCAGCAAGCACCAGACAACCTTCCTTCACTACAAGATGGCCGTAGATATAAAAATCAAGGAAAAAGGGCCTACATGAAAGAACATGCGCAAAGGTGTAAAGGCAAGGTGGATGCAAATGACATGAGTGTCTATGTGTCTGATCGTTTCCCATTTTTGGGTGCGAGTTTGGATGGGTTTTTTCAGTGTACTGTTTGCGACTCGGGTGTTTTAGAAGTCAAATGTCCCTATGGTACCAAAGGGGATGAGGGGAGAAAAAAAACCCCAAAAGAATGTGCTGCTAATAAAGCCGTGAAATTGTTGATGGTAAACTTCATCTTAAGACAAAACATGCTTATTTTTTTATCAAGTTACAGGACAGATGGCAATTCTGAACCTTGATTGGGCAGATTTTGTTTTATGGACAAAGCAC
>JAQQZZ010156812.1:0-12269 GCA_030265115.1 Mopalia vespertina | reverse complement strand
ACGTAGGTTGTTTAACTAATTGAGGTTGACAACATACGACTATTCTATGCTATGTAATTACTGGATCCGACCGCACTAATTTATAAACAAGTACCGCTCGACTTCGTTACAGCATAAACGGCTGGCGTTTGGGTAGCTGAAAAGTTTGGTCGACAACATCTTAGCAACGAAAATGCAAAAAAGTCAACATATCAGTTAAGTAGATAAAACTGATAATAATAGTAGTTATAGTAGATAGTAGGATTTTCTTTGCAAACAGAACATTCAGTTATGCCCTTCACATCCAATAGAAAATGCGACTGAAGTCGATCAACGGTGTTATACAAAAAACAATAGAGACTCAATTTAATGTGAACTGAAATTAATTATACTTCCTAGATTAGAAAAAAGCAAAGCTTTGTTTTGAGCTCCACAAATTATTCATCAGTTGGGAAACCACAAAGGACGTAATATTGCGAATCTCAAATTGAAGCTTTGCCCATGTGTGAGACAACAAAAGGAATTGATCCCGTTATGAAGAACAAATGTAAGGAAATTCCAACATATTCTCAGGACAATGCATTCTTGCTTTGGATCAATATTTAACTAAAACTCATAAAATTGAACTTTTATATGTGAGAGGCTTTTTGCTTTTAAAGTATTAAACAGTAGTCGAAATTAATAGCATAACAATTTATGTATCCAGAAGCAATCTTATCAGTATTCCCAGAGGCACCATTTCAAAGATAGTTTTAGTTATCTTTAAGATATTACCAATTTCAAATAATTATGCCACAACACATACTATCTCAATCACAAAAATATGGAGTGATATCGGAAATCAAATAAATACATGAATGGGAAAATATCCCATGGGGATATATCATAATATAGCGGTGAAAATGTCCTTCGGGGATTGCCTAAAGAGATAATGAGCTCCCTCAAGCAAGGACCTTCCTATTATTGATTCACTATTTACATATCGGTCAAAAACCTTGAAATTCTATTGTGTTTTTGTTTGTAGACTAGGAAATTTATAACAATTATTTTTTTGGCAGTTGTTTCGTAAATCCCACGAAACATGCAAAACAAAAATGGCGTACAAAGATGAGTATCTCCTGAGGATGTAAGGTAAGCGAACTCAAAGCTTCCCATCACGTGTGTCACCAATTCGCAAAACAAAATTAAATGCAGTCCATTCCAATCTTGTAAAGATCTTTGAAAAAATTTATGGAAAAAAATGTATGTCAAATATGCCGGATTGCACATAAAATTTTAGCCTTAAGGTAACAGTACTCAATCCATAATATTTCCTTCTCTGCCTTCATCAAATTGGCGCAGGTGGATGCATAGATTTGCTTTGGTGTTCTGAGAGCTAAGGGGCAACGCGTAGCTCATATTGTGCCTTGTAATTGTTCTGTCTCGCCTTTGTTTGTTGCCAGTCACGTCGAGGGATGCTTTTCCATGGGCGATGAATTGCTACATTATGACCTGACAGGCCTCCACATCCTTTTTGTTTTCCGTTTTAGTGAAAGTAATGAATATATGTAAATAATACTGCCTAGCTGTAGAAACCTGATTTGCCCATGCGATTTTCCGTTACGTTTTTATTACATGAAAACTGGAACATTTTGCTTGCATATCAAAGCAGAAGCTGTAATGGACTGTACTACTGCCTGGGATATTTTCTTTATGTCAAATCCAAACATATGGATCGATGTCCTTGACACAGCGAAAGAAATAGTGTAACGCATTGTTCTTAAATTGTAAGATGGACTCCAACAGATTTGAAAATTGTGAAACGGCTCTTATACCTGAGATCGCGGCATGGGAACTGTTGCTGCGTATGTGCACTCATACAACCCATTTCATTGAATCTAAAAAAAAAACAGATGACTGATTAAGATTAAGGTTAAGATACCAAACGGAGCCACATTACCATAGAAACCGGCCACATACAAATGAACGGACATTTATAGCAATGTTTAAGATATAACCTCTGCACATTTGTTATTTGGTTACTATAGTTATCACTGCAAATATAATCTTGTTTCATCATATTTATTAACTTCGATGTTGTGAACATTTAACTGTATTTCTCGTAGACAATATTTATGTTGTCGAAGTGGTAACTTGTATCTCGGAGAAATTAACCTATAACAATAAAACTATTTATTATTTTATATAATCTAGTTGACAAAGCGCGCAGTTATAAATATCCGACTGATGTGTTGTAAATTAAATTTATATGCGCAATTTACATGTTTGCCTTAATAATCGTTTGACAGTCGGACAAGCGATCGAATTTAGGGTTTCCTAAATACAGTTATTAATTGGTGAATGTTAACTTGTTCGCTTTAAGGGATGAGGCTATCTATTTGAAACCATTGATGTGGAGTGTCGTTATAAAAGTATTAGCGTAGCTTTTTATTTTGCCCGGGGTGTTTCGCGTAGTTACAGAAACATTCGCCCTTATAAGTTCAGACTATGCTGTCTAAGGCGAGTGAAACCAGTTTGCAGACGACCGAGATGTCCATCAACAGTTTTTGAAAACACAACTATGTCTTTTAGGTACACTAAGTATTCCTTGGGCCACTCGAAATAGTTTTAGGCTTTTTAGCCACTAACACCACTAACAAGCACTCATAGTGGACTGAGAAAGGCATTCAACATGGTGTGACGTCATCTAATAGAGGATAAAATTCAATAGAGCTTCCATTCAAATTTGAACTATTTAATATGTTGACATATTAAATTTTTAACACTTATGTATGTCCTATTCAGTTCATTTTCTTTCTCTTTTTGATGTTTACGGCCAAAGGTGCTACTGATTGTAGTTGTCCTTAAATAAATAAATAAAGTGTCAACATGTTCACACCACAGCGTAGTTGAAATACCGCTGAATGTGGCGTAAAACACTAATTAATCAATCGAGCAACCGGCCCCTGCAGGTTAATATCTCCAAGACACTTCTTCACACTGGAAGGTCGTCGGTTAACCCAAACGGCATACGATTACATTCCTAAAATTCTCCTCGTTTTGTATTTATCTTCCCTCTTAATTTCTACTTACAAAAAGCAGGAGCGGAGACCTATTTGAGAAAATAATCGTGCACCGGCTAAATAATCGTGCACCCGCTAAACAATCCTGCGTCACTGCTATGAGAAAGAGCATAGGCGTCCATGATTGCCTTAGCCTTAAATTCACGATAACTCATACAAAACTATATGCTATTGCCCGGCTTCCGTACGAATAACACCCTCTGATGAGTAGGGGCTGCTGGATTCCCTTATTATATCATTATCTACCATTAAATGAATGTGTTGCATTACCTCGTAAAGTGTGGTTGAATGGAGTCTGTGATGGGCTTCTTTATACGGAATGTTCAACTGATGCAGGTATGGTGGACAATGATTGCATTTCAGATAGTGGACTTTCGTTAGGTACCTTTACTTGTAGTTCTGAAATGCTACCGATCCTAAAAAACATTTAAATGAGGATCATATTACGGTACCCTTTTCACAGTTTCAGTTATCTTTTCATAAGGACCATTTCGGAGCGCTTCGGAGCGTTTGCGACTTAAATGATGCCGATATGCCTATTTGGTGTAAGTACGTTATCCAAGATTCACTTATCTAAATTCATTATGACCAACTTTTATACCATAAACTATACCGTAAAGCAATTGGTATTCACAGTTTCACTATTCCACAACACTCATCATGGCCGTGTCTCTTGCCATATTGACTTTCAACACCGTCATCAAACGACTTTTAACCAACAACATACCAGTTCTTACGCAAATATGACTGGATTATATTCAAAAGCTTTCTCTTCCATTGAATAATATATGTTTGCATTTTCAGTTAAACGTCTATCCGGCCTGATGGTACGATTCATTGTTATAGCGTTTTCCCCGACCACGTATCGGCTAGGATTCTTTCAATAGTGTTTAAACGTTGAACGATTTGTAGCAGCGTAGGTGAACTTACATAAGACCAGTTTCAAGGCGTTTTAACTGTTAGATCTCCGTTAAGTAAACCTCTTCCACAACTGCTTGTTGCAGCTGCATAGTCTCCAGGGGTTAGTTGCTCCTAAGACGATTATCTGCTATCACCAGATTAAATCGCTAATACCGGGTTAAAGATAGACCTTCAACATGGCGTGACGTCATCTATAGCGGATTAAATTTAATTGCGCTGCGAGCAACCGGCCCCTGGGTTTTTCCCGTTTTACTGTCTCATTGTCTGTAAGAATTCGCGAGACAGATCTGACTTCACACAATAACATTGCAGGAGCAATTTGAGTCTCGTGGAGTTTTTAGCGGTTCGCTACGAAGACCTCTCCAACATTTATTTGTAGCACTCTATTACTGGACTCCTTAGGGGCAGAGTTTTGTTAAGTTGTTTGGAGCAGATCCGCAACGCGGCAATACCAAATGACAACAGGCTTGTTTGAACGCTGTTGCTCGACGTAAAACGT
Organism: Mopalia vespertina; assembly: GCA_030265115.1. NCBI lineage: Eukaryota > Metazoa > Mollusca > Polyplacophora > Chitonida > Mopaliidae > Mopalia > Mopalia vespertina. The sequence continues at coordinate 7,808 of JAQQZZ010156812.1, read as the reverse complement.
CTGTAAAAGCGATTCACTATATATATCAGCTACAAACGTAACATCAAATTTGAAATGGAGGAAAGTGTGGCAAAAGTGGGTTACAGTTCCCAAAATGAAACAATTAATACTTGCAGATAATCCGTGAACTAAACCTCAACCTACAGCAATTTGTGTTGTTTGATAGCAGTTTTTGACAGATTCTAGACCAGCAGAGTAGTTAAAATTTCAGATTTCCGGAGTTCTTTATTGGCTATTTAAGATTTGTACTGGCAGGGATCATGTTCTGTTATGTGAAACTGAGGTATGCCTAGCCGAGGGCACCATCCCAAGTGAATGTACTCTGGTATGAACTAGCCGACCAGCGAACTGTAGTGAATTTCCACATACGAACACAGATACAAGGACTCTGGCTTACCTAAGCTATCAGGATGGCTGTTGTTTCTCTTGAATGTCCGGGGTCTGCACTAGTTCTGTCTCCCAAACCGGTTACAGAGCGAGGTAGCATCTTCGGACGAGTCTATCATAGTCACTATATAGGGGGTGCTCGTTTGAAATGAAGGATAGAGACGTGTTTTGGTAGCTCTCTGTACGTATCACTCGTACTTAAAGGGAAAGACAACTGTTTTTCGACCTAAACTTATTATTTTTATTGCATATTTTCAAAGACAACCATCTGTATTGTACTTATAATCGAATTAGCCTAGCCGTTAATTAGTTAATTTAACGAAAACCACGAAAGAAGTGCTTGACTGCAATAGTCTGTATCCGGTCATCAGTCATTTTGGGATAACTACAACGTGCAAGCAAAAGTACTCCGTCAGCTAAATCGATAAGAGGCTCTCCAGGGCTCCGCTCGACAGTGGCAAGTTTACAACAGGCCGTCTGGTAGACTCCTGGCTACCGAAGCGCCATTTTAAATTGCGTATTTGGCGGACGGATGGCGACAAAGACTTTTAAAAATCGCTTGCCGGAGCACGAAAGCGTTCTTTCAAATCTTGTAACTTCTCCCTTTCAGTCCAATGACAGCGAGAACTCACAATCTTGAACTGAAAGTAGAAGGCATCCCAGCTTGAAGCTTCACCTTCGAAAAGGGAAAGTTTCCGGACAGTGGCACCTCGGAAGCTACTTTGAAAAGAGTTCTTCCTCGGACGAGAACTCGCTTTCCAAAGCAGAATCACTTACGGAAGAGCTAAATGAGCCCCCTTCAGTGCGGCGATTACGAGAATATGCATGCCGAACTGAGGTAGATGGTTCTTCCCGCCCACCACCCGCCTGGGCTGGGCGATAAGCTGCCGCAGTGGGGGAACTGGAACAAGAATGGTTACGTAATTCCCCACTCATCCTGATCCCAACTAAACTGGCCCAGTTATCAGGGCCGGAATCCCGATACCGCAAATCCGGGTCACGGCGAGCCGTTGTGGAACGTTCCTTTGAAGACTGTCACAGTTCACTGGCGCATCATTGTGAGCACATTTGTTTGTTCCTCAAATACTGCGACGACCGTTCGATATAATTTTCTTCATTAAATTTGCGTAAATTTCTGCTACGAGCACTTTAAAACTATTAACCCTCACTTTACGTTACTCATTATCGGTCGCTGACACAAAATTTAAACCGTCTTACGTACCGAAAACGACTTGGATTGAAAGATACTCACCCAAAGATGTCAGTTACTCCACCATTTTTCTCAAAACATTGACTGCAGCACCCCCTGTGATTAAAAAACTCTTTCCCGGACAGTTAAAGGCCAGTAACTACGGTGGACCTTAATTGACATATTAACAATGTTTGTTTTACCCAGCATTCAATTTACTAGTGTTACCTTGTTGAAACAGTTTCCAACTCGTGGAAATTAATAATCATGTGGAATTTACGACTTTCTCAGTTTATGTTGATTGATCCTCTTTCTTATTGTAATTCATAAAATAAAACTATACCTTCGCAATATAAAATCAACTCCATTGTATTGGTTCTATATATAGGGTAAATCTTGGGCCACCTACGAGTATTAGCATTTGTTATGTACACGGAGAACATCAACTTCTCGAGACAAGGTGTGACCTGACGTGAAACTCTATTCCACACTTTGTAGTCAAAAAAGGAGGATTTATCCCTCATAGTTCGAGTAATCGGCAATGTGCAGCAGCCTGTAACCATGTTGCCTTATATTACTCTGCAATAGGTCCGAACATAGAAATACATTAAAATCGCATTAAAAATAAAGTACGGAAAAATTTCATCATGGTGCTGTAACAGACAACCAAGAAGATGCATAATTAGGGCCAGTGATCGAAACGAATATTGTCTTTTTCTGCTGTTTGGCATGATATTTCTGCAGAGGCGTTACATTGTTTGAAAAGTAGCTGATGTATTTGATTAGCCTCTTCGTTTTTTTCAATTTGCTTTGATCTTGTCTGACCGCCGAAACGGGGTAAGTGTGGCCAGGCGTATGACAGAACTTCGTGGAGACATCAGACTTGCCTAGGGAAGATGGGTTTTAGGCGACCCAGTCTTTTCGAGGACATAACCTTGAAAAGTAATTAGCCAACTTTACAATATCGTCAAAATAGTAATATCATTTTTCAGAATTCGATTTTATCCCTTTTCAAAATAAACTCACAAATATGAAAATAATTTGCTCTTCAACAAACTAATAGAAATTCAGACCAAACTCCTCAAATGTCATGTATAACTGACGACCAGGGCCGCCAAGAAAAATTTTGGGCCCCAGGGCACCGTAATAGGAAGGTTGTTATAAATCACCAAAGGTCTTAAGAATTTCATTAGTGGGCCCCTTTTATGGGCCCCGACAGACACCCCTCCCCTCTCAGTGGACCTGCTGACGACCCCCAACAGAAACAAGAATTGCATGTGATCCAATTATTAATGTTTTTCATATTTTTTAAAGTTTCATGAATTTCTATGATGATGCAGGCATGAAGGTGTCCCCATAACTTTTCTGCTGCAAGTATCAGGTCAGATTAATGTTTACTGATGGCAATTCTATGTTTCAAACAAAAGGGAATACTTCTACTTCCTCGATTCTTAACGGTTTTCCAGACAAATTAATTATGATAGTATTCGGATTGTCTTCAAATCTTAGTCGCGTTTGTTTTCTATGTAGCCCTTTGAAACCTTTAGGAGACAACGAAGTTCGGCTACAAGATTCGTATGATGCAGCCAAAAGAATAAATGACATATCACCAAAACTCTTCTAGTAAGGTTTTCGCTTTGTGTCCTTTATGTTGAGACACCTTCATGCCCAACCCAAATAAGCTGCTTTCAGTGTCAGAAGTTCGGACACGATAAGACCCAAAGTAGAGGTGGTTTGGTATGCTTTCTCTGCTCTGAAGAAGGCTTCGAATGCAACAACGCTATTAAATGCCCCAACTGCAACGAGGCCCACATGGCCTCCTCCAAAGACTGTAACCATTTTATAAAAGAAAAGCGAATCCAAGTGATCAAGGCTGAAAAAAAGTTAATTATGTCGAAGCACGGCGCCTTGCCGCGGCCTCTGATATACAAGGGCCCTCCCAGTTCTACTCCACTGTCACGAAGAAAGTTTCTGTCTGTTGCGACACAGACCTTTCTTACGTGGCCAACTGGTTATGAACGCCCTTCCAATGTTAACGTGAACGCAAGACAAATGGAAACCGCTACATCCATGGAAACTGCTGTATCCATGCAAACTGCTACATCAACGCAAACTGTTACAAAACAGCATAACAAAAAAAATAAAATAAATAAATCAGACAATCAAACAAAATTCATATGGCCCAGAGGCTCGCCGTTCCAAGGCCACGAGGGACGCTTTTCACATGTTTGAATCCATGTAATTAACATCGAGAGGGTTGAACCCCTCTCTCCAAAACCATCAACAAGCAAATCCCATGGGTCGGAACCGTCTGCTCTGGCAAACCGCTTTGATGCCTTGGAAAGGATGGAGGAAGACATCAGGCCTCCTTCCTCCACAGCTCGCCCACCTCCGCCTTCTCGAGCGCGGAACAATTGCAAACACACTAGGTTAAAAGCCAACAGAACACAGTGTGTGTGGCTCACCAAAACGAAAAACCAGACATTGATGTTTATGAAAAATGTAAATAACTATGTCAGTGGCGATAGAATTTTACCCGCCCGGACGAGACTTACAAGTAATACATTAAAAGTCAGTTGCGTTTTTTTTTCTTTAATTATTTATTGATATGTACATGTTTGTCAAGAGCTGACCTGGTCAATCAACAAAGGTGGGAGAATGTTCCCAGTTCCAATTGGCAAAAATCCCCAGACAATTTTTGTATCGGCTCTCTTTTAAGCTCCATGTTATTAAGCTAGATTGAATAAAGTTTTATACCATCCCACTATCGTGCAATGTTGGTCCCACGGCAAACTACAAACACACGAGGCTGATGATTGTTGAAAGTATTGTCCGGGCGGAAAACATTTTAGGCGGCAATTCTGCAATTCCGTCATTGTACACGGAAAACGAAATCTTAAGGAAGACTGACTTTAGACTGGGGATATTAGCCGTCACAAGTCGAATCTGGCGCTGAAATGTTTAAGATACATACTTTATGCCGACTTCTCTGAAGCAAGCAAGCCTGGACAGAGTAAGCTTAGTAGTTAGATTGTTTGGGAAGAGGCGGTGCAATCGAGCCCATGCCAAGATAGCCCGTCTGCGTAGCGGTATGGACGAAAGAGTTTACAAAGGGAGTACCGATACGTTTACTAAGCTATTAGGTCCTGACCTTTCCAAATCCAGTTCCAAAAATCACCATATAATTTGTCTATTCAAAATGAAATATACAATGTCGATCTGCTCTCTTTTAAGCTTCATGTCTTCTAGCTAGATTGAATAATGTAATTATTTTGCCGAACAAAACGCAAATTTGGGATCATTCCAGCATTGTGCATTGTTGGTCCAGCGGCAAACTTTAAACACAAGTACTAGGTTTGTATTTGTTGAAAATATTGCCCGGGCGGATAAAATTCTAGGCGGAAATTCTTCAATTCCTTTAATGTATACGGAAAACGAAATTTTGAGGAAATCTAACTTTAGGCTGGGGATATTAACCGTCACAGGTCGAGTCTGGAGCTGAAATTTTTCAGATGTAATCTTTATACAGCCTTCTCGGAAGCAAGGAAGCCTGGACACAGTGAGCGAAGTAGTTAGCTTGTTTGGGTGAGGCCGGTAGAAACCAGTCCATGCGAAGATAGCCCGTCTGAGTAGCGGTATGGACGTAGGAATATGCGAAGAGATATTCTTTTTACTAATTTCCATTGTCTGCAATTTAAAACGGTACCTTACTTGCATTAGTTATGGTGTTGTGACGAATTGTAAACTATTGACTGACAAATACCTTATCGGGTAATAAAATAATGAATTGACAGTGTGCAATTACACTGCTTGGACTACGTAATAGGTTCTTCCAATAACTTTGCTGAGGTTAATAAGTCTGCTCTGAATAAATTCGGTATCCTATCTAAAGTAGGGATCAAAAGTGAGCAGGTGTTGACGTCTCAGCTATATTAGAATGGTGGAATGTTAAAACAAGAGTGAGTGGTAAGAAACTAAAATAGTTGAAATCGGAAACAAGAATTTTGACATTTGATCATCTATTGGTGTTCTACGTGCACACGCTGATATTAAATGAATTATAGGCGGGGTGTGCCTTTTAAGTTTTGTTGTTTCATTTAGTATTTCCCTTCAGGATAATATCAAACTTAAATTGCTTGCTACGTCTGGAATATCATTCCAAGTGATTTCGTTTTATAAGCATAAGTTTATTTATAACTTCATATCACTGGAGCACGGAGGGCTGTGTGTCAGTGTGTGTGTGGGGGAGGGGGGTGTTTCTTGTTTCCCTGAGTTTAGAAACAAGGCGAAACCGTAGTGTTTGTGATATTCTTGTACTGTGTCCTGTCCTGTCTTTTGGCAGTGGTGTAGAATGGACAATCAGTCGCCATATAAGTAAAATAACCTTGAATAAGACGGTAAACCGCAAACAAACAAATTTAAAACTTACATTTATTTTATAAATTATAAGCTTGTGAAAACGAAGACAAAATTTGTGATGACTAACAAAAACAAATTTATTCATTTGAGCAAAATTTTATTTCGTATGGCATAAAAATCCATTTAAGTGGAAAACTCGAAATCATTGTGAAAACTGCTATAACGATGCGTTTTGCTGATCTTCTGTACCTTGCACGGTAGATCCGGCCAAATTGCCTATCTCGTTGTAACAATGGCGACATCTTGCTAACGGTCTGTGTCCCTCTTTAAAAGTATTATCAGTAATGGTGTTCTGCTTTTCGTTAAAATAATGTCGTCTTCTTGCCCATTTTGCGCTACTGTCTTGAGGGAAGTGATTTTTTTTATCGGTTGAGTTGCTGAATGAGCTCTCCTCATACTGGATCTGGTTGTAATAGTGCCTCCGTCTGAACCACGGTTTAAATCCTTGCTCAAGATGATTAACAGACGAAGGCTTGTAGTTTGGAAGTCTTTCTTTATCGTCAAACGTGGATGTAGATCCCACGTCATAGGAGTTCGCATTGTAGTAGTGTCTGCGTCTGACCCATGGCTTGCAGCCTTACTTAACATGTACCTCGTGTTCCATTTCGGCCAGTTGTTTTATTTTCTCCTGGTTTGTAACTTCATATGCGTATTTTATTTCCGCAACCGATGTCTTGTCATTTCATGGTTTTGTTGGTTTGTTTGATTGGGGTTTAACGTCGTACTCAAGGGTATTTCACTTATATGATGACATGCCAGCCCAATGGATGACGGAAACCACCGTCAACACCACTGGCAACAAACAAAGACAAAACGGGACAAATACAGGACAATAACAGGACGCAATACAGACACCACAAACAGACCGACTTCCTGCTCCCCTTTAGCTCTGAGAGCACCAGGGCAACATGAAGCTCCCTCCATCTACCATCTGGCAGATGGCCTTGTCACATTCGACTTCCATGAGGCGTGGTATTGCCTCCATGTGTTTACCGTCCTCTCCATTATCTGTATCTCCACAAGTCGAGGTAAAGAGATATTTGGAAACTTGATAAAAATAATCTCCACCTGGTTTTTGATCTCTTTTAGTTTGTTGTTCTTAATTTTTGGGAAAACAACCTGTCTTAAAGCCGACATAAAGTTAATTTCCATGCTAATGACGTCCTTTGGGTCCTTTTAAAAGTCCCAAGGTCGCCTAAAGTAAGGTTGATTAATTAACCTTGCTGGTAGAACTTTGCATATGTAGGAAGTGACTAAACATTTTGACGATGGATTGGATATATACAGGACAGATACTTGCTGTATTGGAGTAACGTCAGATTAACAATATTCTCAAAAGAGTTAACACACCTTTATTTAAATATTATAAAGGTACTTTTTGTTTTATTTAATTTATTTGCTTTAATCTGAACTTAAACCTCAGAAGGGTAGGTACAGGAAAGGAATATCTTATGACTCAAATGTTTCGGTAATAACACGGTTTGGGGCGACCCAGTCTTTGTAAGGACAAAACCTTGAAAAGTAATTGGCCAATTTTATAATAATAACATTTTTTAGAATTTAATTTTATACAATTTCAAAATAGAGTAACAAATAGTTAACAAATATGATAATAATTGACGCTTAAAAAGAAATTAAGCCAAAACTCCTAAAATGTTTTATAATACTGACAACCCGGGCAGCCAAGAGAACGTTTAGGCACCAGCGAACCGTAGTAGTATAGTAAGAGCAACTCGGTTAGTATTTGCTACTACATAATAAGGAAGGGTTCAACGTTATCATGTAATAGGCGACTCCAACGTATTTATGTACA
>JAQQZZ010156801.1:0-12271 GCA_030265115.1 Mopalia vespertina | reverse complement strand
TCCGTGCGCTGTACATAATAACGTGGGTATCGCCTATTACATGATAACGTTGAACCCTTCCTTATTATGTACTAATCAATGCGACCTGAGATACGCATTCTATACTACTGACATACATTTTATGAACGAAATGTTGATGGAGAGGCTCAAGAGAATGGAAGGCATAAAGGGTAACACTAGAACAAGAAAGGTGAGATTGTGCAACCTTGGTTATCATATCTTTGTATTGATCTTCAGCCCGGGTGTGGGAAGATAACAAGTTTACCAGCATATTTTGTCTAGACTGGACTGTTGTTCAAATGTAACATCAAACAGAATCTATTAAAAGATAAACTTACGCAGATTGTTGACTGGCTTGTGTCTCGGACTGCGCGGCCCCCACTGACCCTCCTGCGCTAGAGGACTGTGATTCCTTGCCACCAGATAAACTGTGGAAAATGCTTCTTGACTTGAACTGGGCTGACTTAGCCGTGTAAGTACTGCACAAATAAATAGAAATAACAAGTAAATATTTTGTCTAATTATTAGCATATCTTAGACAGAGTAGTTTGTCGTAAGAACATCTTGACAATTAAAGACTGAGTAGAATACTACAAAAGCGAAGTCGTGTGTCAACTTTTAAAATATGATTGCTTCATTAGGGTTTAACGCCGTACCTAAATAGGCCGACAAATTTATTTTAGTGACGGCAGTGTTTCCAGCAATTGCCACACCTACATAACTATAAATTGTGGAATGTTTTGTTCTTTTGCAAAATTAATGTTCCTCAACTGTTAAGATAACATAATATGACAATGCTTTAAACATAGAGACCACTGCAATAAGTCAAAGGACAGCAATAGTCCTAATCATGTATTAGTTTTAACCATCATCCCCTACCTGAACATAGCCTTGTAGTCAGCCTGTGCTTTCTGTGCGAATTGCTCGATGGAAGATTGTCTATCGGCTTGTTTTGTCTTGACCAGTTTAAGTTGACCACCAAATTCAGAACTCTTCACATAATGGGTTCCCCAACGTAAAATGAAGCTTTCTGAAATTGGGCGAATAGTGATTGTAAAGAGGCCAGGTTTACACGAGTCCTGGTACAGAACTTACATATTTAGGTGTCTGTGAGTGCTCAATGATCAACTAAGTTACACATTATAGTATATGTCATGTAATGTTTTAAATGTGTAAACTACTTTTCAACTTACGGTATTCCATTGGCGCTCCTGGTGCAAAGTAAGACGATGGTAAATATATGAAGTCGTGTAAGAAATCCATGTTCAGGTCATTGAAGGTCAAATCATCGAGGAAGATTTCGTACCTTGAATTAGAACAAAATGGTCGTTATGTTTAAATGCAACAAAAAGACTCGATGTAGCTTATGTAAGATTAGATAAAATACTATTTTTGGAACACAATACAATTAGTATGGCGTTGTATGGCAAGCCGTTTTATCACTTCTATCTTTATTAAACATATATATGTTGAATTGCTTTTCACATTTCTAAAATAAATGACTTCATTTTACAAATGTGAAAGAGATATCTACACATGGGAAAAATAATTTCACATATGTAAAAAATAATTCAACATATGTGAAAACAATTTCACATATGGGAGAAAGATTTTCACTTATGTGAAAAAGAATTTCGCATATAGGAAATAAATATTTATTTTACATATGTTGAAAAGAATTTCACTTATGTGAATAACAATTCAACATCAGTGAAACGAATTAGACATATGTCAAATAAACGTTTCTTTTACATATGTGGTAATCTTTTTCACTTCTGTTAAATAAAAAGGTGAGTGGAACTCTTTTGTAAATATGTGAAATAAAAGCATCCCAGACATCAATTACAGACTTCTCCCTCACAGCCTCTATTTTGCGACAATAAATTTTCTCTAAAACTACAATCTGATCATAGGAGCATCCATCCTCTGCATTTCGCAAAGCATTTGTTATTTTCTGGCGAAGAATGAATTAGGGAAACTACATTTCTGTTATAGGCCTACAATTGAGACAAATTGTGTTTTTTGTGTTTTATTTTACTATGTAAAAAGGAATTTCACATATGCTGAACAGAATTTTGTATATGTTCAAAAGAGTTCTACATATGTAGAATACATTTTTATTTTACATATGTGAAATTGTTTTTCACATAAGTGAAAATCTTTTAACATAAGTAAAAAAGAATTTCACATATGTGAAAAAGAATTGTACATAAGTAAAATAAAAGCAAAACTAATTCGACATATGTAGAATAAAGGTAGAAGTGATAAAACGGCTTGCCATACTGTTATCTCCATTTTTGGGACAAAGGTATGTTACTCTCTCTGACTACTTTAGTTTAGCTACATGTTTAATTTAGTGAATCTGATTGGTGGATCGCGCGGTTGACTCGTTCGCCGTTCGAAGTGTTTCGAAAAATACAAACATTAAAACGTCATCTGGTGGGTTTAAATACATGTTGTCACGGATGAATGTTGCAACATGTCGTCCTGTAAACGTGCTATTCATAATTTATGCGTTATTTGGTGCTATCATAGTCTGAAACATGATAAATGTAGCTATTTCTATGAGGCCGCAATCCAAATCTCTGGTGTTCAGACATGGTTGTGTAGATAAACAGCGTTCATTAAGTATTTAAAATCTTGCCATATTAATCCGTTGTCAGTATAAAATCAAATTCTTATTGTACATTAGAATCGGCGGTACATTAAAACTGTCTAGCTGATGTTTACATGTAATAAGGCTAGAGAATTTATATAAACAAGTTTGGTTGTAATGAAAGGGCGGTAGCTCTAAGAGCCATAATGCATTGAACTGCCAGTTGAGTCACATCAGTAAATAATGAACCACTTTGTATATTTTACGAATGGACTGGAGGTTAATTATTAGTCAAATATATTGCATATTATCACACAGTGGAGTTATTATGTAAAATCTTAATTATCATATAAAGCTAAGATAAGAGATTAACCTTAATTATTGCGTGAAACGAAATCTAATTATAACATGTTTTTGTGCTGTAGACCCAGTTGTCTATTTTGGTTAAATAAGGTTAGAAGTCTATGTATTGTTTTGTAGTAAAGTATTTACATGTGATTTGCAGTAATAATAATTGATTGCATTTTAGTAATTAATGAGATGTCATGAGCCTATATAAGGCAATGTTGTACACATATAACCATGGAAGTCAGAACTCATATAAACATTCATCCGCTGCGCACATGTCCAAGCTACTTGAGTGTTATGTTTGCTATTCGAATTATTGTTGAATTATGGTTCATTTGTCTTTTGCAATTCGAAGCGTTTAAAAAAATACAAACATTGAAACTTCATCTCGTCTTCCATTTATTTTCAGTTTACTAATCGACCGCATATATCGTTCTCCATGTTACACCGAACGCGTGAAATAGGGTAAAGAATTAGCCAAACTCTGATTGTGACCCTTGACATTAAACACAACACTATACAGAAAACCAAACTCTGAGCGTGAGCATGAGGCTTAGCATAAGACACACCACTAAACATAAAACCGAACTCTAAGCGTGACCCTAAGCATAAGACATACCACTAAACATAGAACCGAACTCTAAGCGTGACCCTAAGCATCAGATACAATACTAAACATAAAACCAAACTCTAAGCGTGACGCTTAACATAAGGCACAACACTAAACATAAAACCGAACTCTAAGCGTGACCCTAAGAATAAGACATACAACTAAACATAAAACCAAACTCTAAGCGGGACGCTAAACATAAGGCACAACACTAGACATAAAACAGAACTCAGAGCGTGAGCGTGACGCTAAGCATAGGACACAACACAAAACATAAAACCGAACTCTGAGCGGGACACTAAGCATAAGACACAACACTAAGCATAAAACCAAACTATAAGCGTGACCATAAGAATAAGACACAACACTAAACATAAAACCAACCGCTAAACACGACGCTAAGCATAAGACACAACACTAAACATTAAACCAAACTCTGAGCGTGAGCGTGACGCTTAGCATAAGACACAACACTAAACATAAAACCAAACTCTGAGCGGGACCCTAAACATAAGACACAACACTAAGCATAAAACCAAACTCTAAGCGTGACTTTAAATAGAAGACACAACACTAAACATAAAACTAAACACTTAGCGTGACCCTGAGCATAAGACACAACACTGAACAAAAAACCAAACTCTTAGCGTGATCTAAACATAAAACACAACACTGAAGATAAATCCGAACTCTGAGCGTGATTCTACACATAAGACACAACATTAAACATAAAACCAAATTCTGAGTGTGACCCTAAGCATAAGACATACCACTAACATAAAACCAAAATCTAAGCGTAACCCTAAGCATAAGACTCAACACTGAGCATAAAACCAAACTCTAAACGTGGCCTTAAACATAAAACACAACACTTAACATAAAACCAAACTCTTATCGTGACGCTAAGCATAACACACAGCAGTAAACATAAAAAACTCTAGGCGTGACCCTAAACATAAGACACAACACTAAGTATAAAACCAAACTTTAAGCGTGGCCCTAAACATAAAAAACAACATTAAACATAAAATCAAATTTCTAAGCGCGACCCTAAGCACAAGACAACACCAAACATAGAAGCAAACTCTAAGCGTGACCCTCAACATAAGACACAACACTGAACATAAAACCAACTCTTAGCGTGACCCTTAACATAAAACACAACACTGGACATAAAACCAAACTCTGAGCGGGACACTAAACCTAAGAGACAACACTACACTTAAAACCAAACTTTGAGTGGGACCCTAAACATAAGACAAAACACTAAACCAAACTCTAAGCGTGACCCTAAGCATAAGACACAACATTAAACATAAAACCAAACTCCAAGCATGACCCTCAACATAAGACAAAACATGAAATATAAAACCAAACTCTAAGCGTGACCCTTAACATAAGACACAAAACTGAACATAAAACCAAACTCTGAGCGGGACCCTAAACATAAGGCAAAACACTAAACCAAACTCTAAGCGTGACCCTAAGCATAAGACACAACATTAAACATACAACCAAACTCCAAGCATGACCCTCAACATAAGACAAAACACTAAATATAAAACCAAACTCTAAGCATGACCCTAAACATAAGACACAACACTAAACATAAAACCAAACTCTGAGCGGGACCCTAAACATAAGACAACTCTTTACATAAAACCAAAATCTAAGCGTAACCCTAAGCATAAGACACAACACTAAGCAATAAACCAAACTCTAAGCCTGACCTTAAACAGAAGACACACTACTAAACATAAAACTAAACTCTTAGTGTGACGCTAAGCATAACACACAACACTAAACATTAAACCAAACTCTAGGCGTGACCCTAAACATAAGACACAACGTTAAACGTAAAATCAACTTAAAGCGTGACTCTAAGCATAAGACACAACACTAAGCATAAATCCAAACTCTAAGCGGGACCCTAAACATAAGACACAACACTAAACATAAAACCAAACTCTAAGCGTGACCCTAAGCATAAGACACAATACCAAACATAAAACAAAACTCTGATTGTTTGTTTGTTTGATTGTGGTTTAACGTCGTACTCAAGGGAATTTCATATATATGACGACGTGCCAGCCCAATGGGTGAAGAAAACCACCCTCTACACCTCTGACAACAAAGAAAGACAAGACAGGACAATAACAGGACGTAAAACAGACACCATAAACAAATCGGCTTCCTGTTCCCCTTTAACTCTGAGAGCACCAGGGCAACATGAACTTTTCTCCAACCACCCGCCCAAACTCTGAGTGGGTCCCTAAACATAAAACTCAACACTGAACATAAAACCAAACTCTGAGCGGGACCCTAAACATAAGACACAACACTACACATACAACTAAACTCTGAGCGTGGCTTTGAGCATAAGACACAACACTCAACATAAAACCAAACTGTAAGCGTGACCTTAAGCATAAGATACAACACAAAACATAAAACCAAACTCTAAGCGTGACCCTAAACATAAGACACAACACTAAACATAAAACCAAACTCTGAGCGGGTCCCTAAACATAAATCACAACATTGAACATAAAACCAAACTCTGAGCGGGGCCCTAAACGTAAGACACCAGACTTAACATAAAACCTAACTCTAAGCGTGACCCTCAGCATAAGACACAACATTAACAATAAAACTAAACTATAATCGTGACCCTAAGCATAAGACCCAACACAAAACATAAAACCAAACTCTAAGCGTGACCCTAAGCATAAGACACAACACTAAACATAAACTCAAACTATAAGCGTGACTCTAAACATAAGACAACACTGAACATAAAACCGAACTCTGAGCGGGACCTTAAACATTAGACACAACACTAGACTTAAAACCAAACTCTAAGCGTGACCCTAAGCATAAGACACAACACTGAACATAAAACAAAATTCTGATTGTTTGTTTGTTTGATTGAGCGGGACCCTCAACTTTAAACCTAAACCAAACTCTAAGCGGGACTCTATAAATATTAAACATATCACTAAACATACACCTGAACGCACTCTAACTACCTGCACAACTTTGGTGTTTCACGATGTATCCAAACGTATTTGCTGGTATGTGGACTACCTTGTCAAATTCAATCGACAAGTTTAATTTCTAATAAAGGATGACAAGATGTGGAATAGTTTGGTTGAAGTCATAACTGTCATTTTCTAACACGCCTCATCTTTTTATAAATAAAAAGATCTCGTCACGCTGAGCCAGTTTGGAGAAAGTAATCAGTTCCTATTTTGTCAGCTGGATCTAATAACATTTTGCCTGGTGTCCAGTTTATCCAATCTTTAAATAATCCAAATTAAATTTATAAATGAACGTTAGTAGGCCAATTTTATTCTTTACATTTAACATTGATGAAGACCATCTTATTGTGAATGAGGAGAACTAAAAATATTTGAAGAATTTCTACATGTCGGACCATGTATTACAGCAATCTCTAGGTTTTTTCGCATTTAAGCCGTTAAATAATTGTTAGGACTCCATGTCACGTTTCTTAGTTTCACGTTCACATTCGCGCTTATTGTAATCAAGAACAGTTCATGATTTGCGTTGTTTGCTGAACTGCATCCTTAAACTCACCATGGCCGAAATAGAGCAAACCCGAAGAAAGGATGACCGTATAAACAATTTGTGAGAGTGCATCTTTTGGAACTGCATAGCACATAGTCAATTTGGGTACCGATGCAGACCAAGAGGTTTTTCTCCCACTCTTGTTTTGTGCAAAAAATACATTAAACAAGAATTACCTGATAACATCAACTTCCAGAACGGACATAAACAGTTGTCTGAATCTATCTTGTTGTGATACACTATGGCTGGAACTTGAGCTTGAAAAGGTCGCGGAGCTGGAGGACTGGGAATGTGAGCTCGCGCCGCCACCGCCTCCAAACAGCCCAAGAAAACCACCGGAACCTCGGCCAGTAACCTTACTGACAGCTTCAGTAAGCATATTTCTAGACTGAGCAACAGTCGCCTTCTTTTCCAGGTAGCTCTGGTATTGCGAGGCCGAACTAAAAGACATGGATTTGACGTTTGTATCATACACTCCGTGTACTGTCATACTGTCAGGCACAGATCTACCGTCATAGCTAAAACGAAATGTAAAGGAAATTGCTACAGCAATTTAAAACATACAATGCCATGTTTTTTTGTTGTCTCGGAAATTAAATTTCGACTTATATTGACGCCAGTAAAGGGTATACAGATTTCTCCGTCAGTTTAGTTTTTATATTTGAGTCGTTGTTGAAATGTTAACCAAATAAAACATTTTTTTACAGCCAATTTTGGCAAATACACATTCACATAAAAATAAATATAAATTGTAAACGCCAGGAACCACTAATTATTATAATTGCTCTATTCTATCGTACATTGTTATCCCACCTTCCTCCTCTTTTGCATATTCTTTGAATGACACTCTTTTTTCTAGAGCTTGAACTGTAATCTCCTCTACCATCAAAACCAACACCGATAAAGTTGGCAGCGTCCAACATCGACTGCAATCAAATGATGAAAATTTGTAAGTTTGTAACATTTATACCAGGTGATGTAACGAACATAGAATATTTAGGACAAGTTCGGTCAATTCGATCCTTACCAGGATTAGCTACTTGGAACGTGAACTTGTTGTAAAATCAAATTAGAATCGCTGTTTGCGTTGCGGTTGTGGTAGCATATCTTTTCTATGTTATTGGCTTGTTATTTAAACATAAGCTGAACTATCAGAAAGGCTGGTAACATTTCACACCTATTTGTTTATGTGACCGCAGGAGATGTCTGCCCCATAGCATCTTTCATTGTAAATACAAGACGGATGGCTGAATTATAGTTAACATTCTTTTAAAATTGACTTTTAACAAACAAAATTAATTCAAAGAGTTAAAATCCAATTAAAGTAAACAATGTCACTCCTCAAACAAAGCTGCAGTAAGTCCTTAAGCTGGGCTAAATTGTCTAATTCAGGCTTGTATCATGGTATTTTCATAACAGATCAAATCCGTCGGGGAAGGTATACACCTTTTAATATGTTAATGCATAAGATCTGAACTTTGACATGCACCGAATAGATTTACAACAATTTAAAAACATAGAACAAATGTGATATGAGCTATCTGCACCAACATGAAGACATTTGCACAGGAAACTCAGATCAGCGAGTCCACAAGGCTTTATATAGGCAGTTACATACTCCCTATTACCTGGCATTTTGGTACAAGTCTTTTTGCAGCATAACAAGGATCGGAAGCACTGAGGGAAGGTCCATAGCAACCGTTGAGAAGGGCGTTGCCCACTCCACTAGTGAAAGAGTATGCATCACCGGACTGACTGTCTGGTTCCGGTCTTAAATTGAAATATATTGATTAGTTTAAAACCTTTCAGTATTTGTAATAATCCATACTATTTACCAAGGTATTGTTTTTACATTTTAATCGGAATATGAACAATGCATGTCGAACTTTCAAATTTCGTTCCATGCAGCCTAATAAATGTTTATTCCAGTCCTGTTAAAACCATAGATAAGTGCCTACAACATTCTAAAATAGAATCGATTCTACTTCCTACGTCGAGACATTGACTCTTAGATACACCCGGGCCATCTTGTTTGTGAACTTCTTTCATTTGCTGATCGGTGTCAAATGTCGCGCCACATATTGGCAGAAATTAATGCGCGATGGCCTGGCATGGCGTACGAGAATTGTCTTAGTTTATAGAAACTCTCGTGAGATAAGATTGTGCCTACTGTACACGTGTTTTAAATGACGTCATCGTACCTGTTATAAGAATATTTGGTTTCTATTTCCACACCTGGCGGTGAAAACAAATCACCAAGCTTCATGCCTTTCTGGGGCACAATGTTGATTTTGGCCTGAAAACAAAAAATAAAAACTAATTAATTTTGTAAATAACTTTGAAGTAAAGTTTTACACAAGAATCTTTTCTTTATGATTTTTACTCACAGAATACGTTAAATTCACCTTATTATGTCGACATGGTTTGATTGATAAGTGTTAAGTGCCGTATTCAAGGGTATTTCACTCATAACGACCATGCCTTACCGGTTTTTAGCGAAAACCCGTAAATTCAATTGACATAACTATAGCTAGAAAAGAACAAACTATCAATTCGCTGTTATCTTGTGTTCATCGTAATTTGTTTCTTCGTGAAGAGAAAATATTTTTGGAATTTATCCACGAACTCTTTTTTTTTTAACTATAAAATATAACATAGCAAGGCTATTTGGATTATCTGGATTTTATCATCGAGCGTTACTATGCTGATAACCATCAAAAGTTACCATAACTTACTCCAGTCTCCAACAACTTTGTGTTTTTCTCCGACAGCTCGTCAATAACAGATTTAATAGATGTCTTCAATTCGGTGGCTTTCTTGTCGTTCTCCGCGTCGAAAGTTTTGAAATATTCGGCCAATTCTTTATCAATATCATCCTTGTGGTTTTTGTTGACGATTTCGTCCGTTAGTTTTCCGGCTATTTTTGTGATGAGGTCTGTGGTTATACTTTGCCCCAAATTCCCGCTTAGTATTGATTGTACGCCTGAGGACATCTGACCGCCGACCACTTTAGATACTATTGGTATTAGCGTATCGACGAATCTTTTCTTGCGCTTTGTGACCGGGCTGGTGTAATGTTCTTCAAGGATTTGTTTAATATTTGATTCTAAAGCTTCGGAAGAGGCATCTGTAACTCCCTCTGTGTTTAAATTACAAAATAAATCATATTAATTAATTAACATGAAAGCAGAATATGAAATCTTCATAAAAAAAGAAATAATAATAAAAAAAATATTTCTCTTGATAATTACTGAGTATATATATATTAAGTTATTAAATCTAAAATAGATTAACAATACTATCAAGATCGCTCACCTGCTTCATAAAGAACAACACAGGCGACTGCTGCGAAAATCAACAGAAGGATGTTGCCGGGCTTCATGGTAAATCTGCAGAATCTTCTTCAACAGTTTTGGGTTGCTTTTGTCTTTATAAGATTCATCTGCAATTTATACTTGTCGACCAATCGGTTTTAGTGAATGCTTTTGAATGAGCTATATTAGAAGCATGGATGACGCGGGTTGTTTTGGACCAATCACTGAAGCCTATCTATGTATGTGTATCTTTTCAACCTTTCGAAAACCAATAAAAAAAATAGCTCATCAAATAACGCCGTTCTCTATTGGCTGTTGGTGTGTATCACCAATAAATTTGTCTGCAATTATTTTTCAATTGGTTATATGAATATTTTACACAGATGAACGGTTTGCGGACAATGCATGAATAGCCTTATAACGTATATCCCCAAAACGATAAGTTGGCCCTTTGTCCTCTATTTATCACATTCATACAAACTTAGTATATAACTCGACAAAAGAAATCCTAATGTGTTGATATAACTACCACGGTCAAAACGTAGAGCATCTTACAGAGCTAGGTTATCTATCATACACGCGTGATGAACAGTTATTATCGTATTGACCCTCAGTATATAGTTGCGCCTTTTGTTTTTTTTAGCAAACTGAACAAACTGTGTGAAGTATAATATATTTGGCGAAGGCAATGCCGTCTTTACAAAATTCGCTATATAAATAGTCTTTTCTGCAAATATATTTGCACTACTCTACCAAATAAATATATTACCGATCAAATCCACCACATGCAGTTGGCCACATATATATATATATGCTTTCATTCTAAATACACACTTAAAACTGTCGTCATTTTTATTCATAACTATATTTGTTTTTATTTAATACATATGATTTATACTCATATAATTGAAATATTTCTGGCCTTTTTTAATACAAGCAGATTTTTGTCATTTAACGTATTTAAAGTAGGACACAAAACACCGGAACATTAAAACTGTATCCTGTTATAATGAGTGGCGGTTACTCCATGAATCACATACAACCAAAGTGGGATCAAACCATGTGAACGGCGTGGAAGCCAGATGCAGTCATTCGCGCTTTCGTAGTTTTCCCCTAACAAAAGGCAAAAAAGTAGAAACCACGAAATTCGAACGAAATTATAATGAAAGTGCAAAAGTCTAAAACACAAAACTGCATGTGAGGCAAAACTATGAAAGTGCACCGCTTAATCTAGATCGAACAGGGCAAAACTAGAAAACTGCCAAAAAAAACCCAAAAAAATGGAAAAGTACAAGATCAACTTCGCTGTTTTGTCTGCCGGTGTCAGCCGGGATACAAAACTGATCCCGTATTTTTGCCATTTTGTAAAGGCCGAAAGTGGGAATTAATAACTTCGCGTTTGACTCCCGGTAGAGATAGTAGATAAAACTGGGTGTAACTTGTATCCTATTAGTGAATCATTATCCCCCGTTTTATGGAGTTGTTCGTATAATCACAGTAATTTCTATTTGAGTATCACGTGATAGGTAAAGTTGTTAGTTTTATTAACCAATTAAATCTCTGCTCCTGTTCGCTGATTGGATGTAAAGTGAAGATTCCTTACACGCGGTAGCGGTACGCGGCTGAGGTATACGGTATGCGTTTTCTCTGATTCCATATATGCGGTAACCTATGCGTTTTCTTTCTTTCGCGGGGCGTTTCCTAAGAGCAAACATGTCGCATTTCTCTATTTCTAAACGCTTGGCTTTGGAGCAAGATGACCTTACCATTATAGCAATGTCATATAAGTTGTTGCAGTTAAAGAAGCGTAAAAAG
>JAQQZZ010156800.1:0-26274 GCA_030265115.1 Mopalia vespertina | reverse complement strand
AAAAATTTTAATATATACTATAAGACATTTTCTATTGGGTGGAGAGATGCATTTGTTGTATTTTCCCCTCTTTTAAATTAGTCATTCAATTTAACATTAAAGATATCGTTTTGAACACTTTTGGTCGGAATAGCACTTTGTTTTTTTAACAACAGGTTTCACAATTCCATATGTAATTGATCGGATGAACCTGGGAGGTATGGACTGTACAGATTACATGGGTCAGTTGATACAAGGACGGGGATATAACTTCGATACCACAGGTAAGGATGCGACGAACAACTGTTTAAAAAATTGTTCTTGTGTTAAATACTGTTACTTACAGCACATGTTCAATTTTATTTAAGTACCATGTCCATCATAGGCATTTCATGACAAAATGGATTTGTTTGCAAACATCTCATTGCTAGGTACTTTGTGTGTTTGGTGACATGTAGTTTTTCAAGATATTATTGAGATCACCTTGATTACAATTAAACTAATTAAATGATCAACCAAACATTTCTACTTTAAGCTGAACGTGAGTCGTTAAGAGAACTAAAGGAAAAACTCAGTTACACAGCTCAGGATTACTACAAAGAATTGTCTGAAAGTGAATGTAGCTCTACAGAGGAGAGACGATTCGAGCTGCCTGATGGTAACAGGATCACAGTTAACAGTGAACGATTCCAGGGACCGGAGGTTCTATTCCAGCCCCATCTCATCGGTTCGTATGGTCATCGGCAATATCTTTATCTGTCTAGCATAGGCGGTACCAGAGGTGGGTAAGAGGGTGCAAATACCCCACCCTTTCTCCTTATGGCACTGATTACTGCCCCCCCCCCCCCCTCTTTCAAAATGAGGTTTGAGCAAGATTCTTGACCTAACTCAGCGGTTACATCGTGACATGGGTGATCACAACTGCCACAGCTAATATGCAGTAACTTGCAAGTCACTGAGGTCAAATTTATGTACACCCTTGTAACTTCCAAGTGACTCTGATGTGAGGATAAGACTATAATAGACTATATACAAGTACCTCTGAACTCTTGTGGCTCTTGTGTTTTCCCTTTAAAACCGCAGCCGTGGCTTAGTGGTAGCGTGTGCGCTTACTACTCCTGCTTCTATGTACCGTTCACGGGATCGAGTCCGCCTGTCGACCATCCGGTATATGAACGAGTCACGCATTATGGCTCCGGCAATCGCGGCGTTGGTTTTTACGAGGTTTCCGCTCGGTTTTCTACCGTAATAAGGCAAGGTGCACTGTGAAGTGGACCATAGGTCAAAATATAAGTGAAATACCCTTGAGTACGACGTTAAACCCCAATCAAACAAACAAACAAAAAATAATCAAAAACTCCTGCATATTTCACTGATATATTTCACTTGCAACATTCCAACATTATGAAAAGACTAGCGTTATATAGCTGTGCTGGTGTGGACTATCGTTGGAATACACTGTCGTCCAATACCGTTGAGCAGCCTGTAAAACAACAATAAACCAATCTACTCCCAATGGGAGGTGTTCAAACTTAGGGTACACTTATCTGATTTTTGCATGATTGATCGGCAGTACACTAAAATAACTTAAAAGGATATTGTATGTATTTGTCTTTTATTAGCTTTTACGTTTTTTCTGATCTAGGCATGGACTCCCCAGGCATTCACGACAAACTATTCTCTGTGCTTATGAAGTGTGACATGGATATGAGGAGACATTTTTACTATAATTTAATTGTTTCTGGAGGAGGAACTATGTCACAAGGTGCGCCTTTCCTTTCATTTGTACCAAAACAGTTTTAATGTAATTCCATAGAGTAATCCTATTGGACGTGTTTCATACAATCTGTCAACACCAAATATACCTACCACAGTGTGTTTGATTGGTACTTTAGTAAAAACGCAATACATTACTATCACATTATCTTATGTTGTTTTATTGAAGAATGCAGACTTTTTGGATCTGGAACAGGGGTCTTTTACCGCTTTTTTGGGACCAGATGCTACACGTTATCTCAAAATATGATTGGCAGGATGATAACGCTTACATTACACACGTAATTTTCTTAAAGTCTGACACAACATAAAGTTGAAAGTCATATGCGTAAGATTACTTAAGTCAATTGAAATGTTTTCAGTTCCTTGCCTCCATTATGTGTTTTTTTTTTTAATTATTATCTTGACCAAAAAAACTTTCAACCTCCCCTCCCTTTCCCGAATCGTGGTGTGCATAAATCTATATATATGTGAATTACGTTCTATATAGGAATTGAAAGCCAGTTCTAGTTTCTTTGTGATAACGAATTAACTCAAATATGGTTCCATTTCCCAGGGTTCGTAGGCCGTTTAGAAAAAGAAATGGCTGCATTGTGTCCAGACACAATGAGGGTGAAGGTCGTGGCGCCAGCAGAACGAAAATACTCCGTGTGGATAGGCGGATCAATCTTAGCCTCGCTGTCGACTTTCCAATCCATGTGGATCACCAAAGAGGAATACGAAGAGGAAGGACCTAGAATCGTGCACAAAAAATGCTTTTAGTGTCTGTACAACAGTTATATTTGATTCATTGGTTACTAAAACTGAACACAATCTGAAGGAGATAAACATATTTGGAAAAATCTATGAGAAATTTCTAAACATCTACAGTGATTCGCGCGGGAATCATCATGGTTACAGCTACAACGAAACAGATTGAATTTTAAGGACAACTGTTACTTGAACTCTCAGTTTAACCAAAACAAATCTGGACCAGATTTAACTATTCAACATCACTGAATCGTAATATCTTGACAGAATCAATGTCTGACAAAGCAGTGCTTTTCTTTAATGTAACAACTGTACACAGTAATATAGCGTCATGTCCTGTGGTGTTGCTGTTTTTTTAATGAGTACGCTTTAATCCATCTCCCAACTACACTAAACAGCGGATACTCCCAGTAAAAATCAAAGGCCTATAATATGAAGGAAACCTATACAAACCAGTACAAGTGCTGATGAACACACGGCATGGCAACTGACAAGAGGAATGTGTCATTTAATATAGATTAATTGATATTCATGTCAATTGTAGAATTGTATTGAGCTATCAAACATTCTCTGATGATATTACACATGTTATAACTTATAAATACTCCTTAAGATATCTATTCGATATTCTTACATGATTATATCCCCTATGAAGTAGGTAAGTTTCTCTTCTGAAATGCCATGTGAATTGTTGCCAACTATCATTAATATTGTATAACGGGTGGATGGAGGGAACTTCCTTTTGCCCTGGTGCTTTCAAGGCTAAAGAGGAACACGAAGCCGATATGTTTGTTAATTCTTTGTATTGTCCTGTGAGTGTCCTGTATTTGTCTTTTGTTGTTTTTGTTTGTCGTAGTGATGTCGGGGGGTGGTTTCCTTCACCCATTTGGATGGCACGCCGTCACTTGAGTGAAATTACCTTAAGTACAGAGTTAAACCACAATCAAACAAACAAACAAACAGTTAATATTGTATATGAACATTCTACTTCGTATTAAATTTATACATTATTTTGCAAATTGTCGTGTTCGTGTATACTTCGATACTTATGACTGTCGAGCAAATGACATTCTAGGGATGGTTTGTTCAAAAAGGGATCGCAGATCTGTAGAGTTTCTGCTGGGTTTAATGGTTTTACTCTGAGAAACCTAGTATTCAAACTTTTTGGCTACAGAATGGTTTATGTCTTGCGACACATGAACTATTGTCCTATTAAAAATGGAGATATGTTGCAAACAAAAATGTTATGTAAGCATTCGTCTCTGAAAAACCCCAAATACATTCTTCTCTCGGGAGTGGTAAGTAAGAGTGTTATATTGGTGCTTCTCATTTTCTGAACATAGAGGAATTGATGGCTATAAATTTATTAACTCGCTTTAGTTGGATATTCAATGTGAATAGATTGGGTGTATTGCCATTCTGAGAGTTAATTGGATTCTATACACCATGCCAATAGGTCGCTTTTTACTGGTTTGGGCATTCAGCACCCCCTCTCCCCCATCACAACCTCACTCCCGCACCATCTCCATTTGACTGAATTGATACCTTACTGTTTTGTTCTGTTTTGTTTTTTTGATATAGCCAACGTATTTTGTAAATTCATCAGTGTATACAATTCATATGGGATATGGGCATATTTAGCTGTGACGGTCCAAAATCTCAGTGATTCCCGTACGTGGTATACGCAATGTTAAGGGTTATAAATTAAAATAGAACTGAGTTATGAGTTGATGTTTGTTATAGCTTAGAAGGTTTTTTTAAAGATTCCAACAGAAGGAACGATTTTAAAACGGTACTTTCTTAAAATCGGACAGTAAAATTCGGTTAACTTCGAAAGTGTCAAACTTGTTATTATCCTGCAACAAAATTCCTTGTGTTCTGATTGTTCAATTTACAGGTTGGGAAAAAGGGTAGATTTCTCCTGTCACACGATTTTACGGGTAATATAAAAACAAACCTGCATGGTCGCTTTTTATTTTATTTTATAAATTTTATAAAAAAAATATTTTAGAAATCAATTTTGTGTTGACCCTAACATAGTTCAAACATATCTGCTTACAATCGTTGAATTTTGCAGCGCCCTTGACCAGTTCGATCATGCCGGAACATCCCTTTGCCATTTCTGTACCGCAAATAATCTTGGTCGATGAATGGTTCATTTTGATGGCAATCACGGGAGTTACTCGCATGGATTTACTTTCATCATATGACTGAGTTATCCATGTGTTTATTGTTCATGCCTGAAGGCTGTTCTTGAGTTGATATGATGACATCATAGCTACATTATTATTACTTACAGATGACAAAATTTGTATTATTTGCAACAAGTCACACATAAGGAAGGAACAGTGTTTCTTTCAAATTGGATTTTATTGGCTAGACTGGCGTGTGGGGTTTTTTTTTGGTATAAATCCGCGGAGTACTTTGGTTCATTTCCACGCATGCGCACAAAACATCCAGCGTTTAACATTACACGTTTTCGTGAAATGTTATTGTTTCCATTCACCTCTGAGATAACTGTACCGGCACGGGAAGTGTGTAAGGATGTAATTGTAAAGTGAATAAAATAGAACAACACGGTGGCTTGATGGATAATAAAGTCGCCATAGACGTTCTTCTCCGGGTATACCGACTGTTATGACCGCCCTGTAACTTCGTAGGCCTACGCCCATTCGCCTGTGGTACAAACAAAATCAACACGAGTAATGTCAACTGTAAGGAATTCATTCTATATCTGGCTAGGGACAGTTTGTTTGAAGAGCAGCAATGCTGTCTTTACTTAGCACTGGGGGACTCTTCACATCTTGGTTGTACTAGTGTCAATTATTGTTGGGACACACTGCCGTCATATAAGTGAAATACCCTTAAGCACGGCGTAAAACACCAATCAATCAATCGATCAATCCACGAGAATGAGGAAGCCTGTAGAGGCAATCTCAGCGAATTTTGGTAGTGAAATTAATTCCGTCATTTTGATTGATCGATCTTAATTCTTGCAATTTTAAAAAGACAAAAAGGCAACAACGTCAAGAGCCACAAGTATTGTGGAGTGTAAAAGTGTCACATCAGTCAGTCTGATAGGGCAAAGATGTGCATGAATTCTACATTAATACGTCATCAAGTCAGTGCTAGCATTGATTCAAATAATAACTACCAAAGAATTCGAATTTTATATCTGGGCAATTTTTGAAGTTTTGAAGTTCTTCGAACAGTGTTAATGACATTTCAGAGAATAATACAATTATATTGAAGCGATTGCTACTGAATCTTGGACGCTGCACTGCCGTTTATTTTGGCAAAACTATAAAAAAAAAAAAATAAAAAAAACTGTCGAGTCTATAGTGGTAGCCATTCAAAATTAAAAACATCAATGCCCATCAAAAAGGCGGGGGCCCACCTACAGCAGGCCCCGGCATCTCTGAGAATGGGGAAAGACGGAGTGGCAATCTATGCTGATTTTGGAAATATATTCTGGGCGAGAACGCTGATAAGATTAATATTTTATTATCCATTTTTAAACAAAATCGTTGTTCCGATTAGCCACATGACTATTTTATGATGTGAAAGTTTGTGGCCAAACTTACGAAGTAAGACTGTCAAAACCAAAATCATTTCTATATGTACATCACGAGTTTTGAATTGGCCAAAATGTATGTATGTAGATGATATTTTAGAGTGTTTTTTTTAAAATCCGTTGCAGGCCTGTATGCTTGCACCACAATGACGAGTTTGAAATATTGCTATACCAAACTTTCCAGTCATATAGTGCAAAACTATCGCGCACAACTCCAGACAACTACATTGTTTCTATTCCATTCAGCCAGCTAGATTTCTAATTTTTTTGCATGGTGCTGGGTTTTGTTTTTCTTTCTTTTTTTCTTCCTTTTTTTAAAGCGCTAAATGGGCGGAGGTCAGTCGGATGTTCATGTCACTCAATCTGCCAATCACATTCCAGTCAATGTTTATGTCACTCAAATCCGTTAAATCGCAGTTCAGGAAGACGTTTTTGTCACACCAAGCTGCCAAACTCAATTCAGCAAGACATTCTGGTCACTCAAATCAGTCAGTTTCTTTAGACGTTTTCCATTAAGACGTTATTTCTGACCTCTTCACCTGTGGGTGACGGCGAATGAAATCATCAAATTGCATTATTTAGCTGTTCATATTTAAACTATTTACCTTGAAACTGTAGAAAAAAAACCCCACCTTAATATCCATTAGAACAAAAGTTACAGAAACAATCAAAGATAAGCCATGTCTTTTTTGTTTATCCTATCCCAATAGTATGCCTGGAAGTTTATTAAAACATCTCAAATTTACGTTATGACGAACAAGATGTTGTTGTAATGACACGAAGTATTTTCGTGCGAAGCGTGGAAGAAACTTTATCCAGTCATTCTGGTGTAAGCATGAAATGATTCCAGATACCAGTACTGACTGTAAATTTTCCTGATCATCCTTAGATTTTTGTGTACATTTCATGATCCACTATATGTAAATCCTTATCTATGCCGAGAAATAATAAACAGTAACAGTTTTATGTAATGATGTCACATTTGTGTGTGATGTTTTGTCCGAAAAATATCTCAAATAATCAACTGCCTGAGTTTTGTCCATAAAAAATAACGTAGGGTCCCTACGCCTATGATCACATTCCAGCTTTACAGAATTACAGTTGAAAATACATAATTGTTGCTGGCTTATATATAATCAGGTCAAAGAAAATAAACAATAAAGGTTCTACATATTGACGTTTGTGTCGATTTTGTGACGATTTTGCCCGAAAAATATCTTAATTTATCCGAGTTTTGCCCGAGAAAAAAGTGTAGGGTCTGTACGCTAATGATCATATTCCAAACATATCACGGTTTCACAGAATTACTGTTAAAATACATAATTGCTGCTAGTTTATATATAATCAGGTCGAAGAAAAGAAAAAATGAACAATAACATGTGTGCATATTGACGTTTGTGTCTTGTTGATAACAGCACCGGCTACTATATAACTCCTTTTAACCTTGGTTTCTACTGTTTTGGGACACATTTTCTTAATTTCCATTCTACAGTTTTGTGTATATTAACACAGAGTACATATTTGATTACCGAATTTAATAAATCGTATCATTTTCTTTTTATACAGATTACAGTATCATTTACTTTAGTTCAAAACATTGTATTTATGATAATGACGAACTAAGCCATCGACTTTATCCAATCACCGGTAACCGCATACATCGCTCGTAGGCTGAATTAGAGAAAGAACGAAAAGTTTGCAAGCAAAATGTGAGAATATAGATAACTAACATCACAATTCTGGGTTAGGATTTGAAGATGTACTATTTATCTCTCACGGACAGGTGGTATTCATTTATTATATGTGACTAGTGGATTTAAATCGGTTAAATTTCAACACGGTACAAGTTGGGTCGATCCCAGAGTGTCTCCCCTTTTTCTTTTCTATATACATTTACCATCTCTATAATACCGAGCACCTGTGTCCCGACCGCCCTCCGTGCAATTTACACATGACACTCTTGTTATCAAAATGGAAATAAACTTCATATAAAAATGCACCATTATTAAAAGACAGTCGATCATGACATTTCACGTGAAAGTTAACTAGTTTATAAAATGGGCATTTGACGCGATCAACAATTGTGCTACTTTTCAACATGTAACTGGGCCTAACCATTTACATTCCAAATAATAATATATAACTCCAGACTCTATGTTAGATACAACAAACGGACATTCCCCGGATGTGTGTTGTTGTCTACGCTATTTCACATGGTGTTGTAGATTGTTGTCCTGTTTTCACGGTTGTTATGGCAATTACAAAACGGAAGACGCCCGTTGGATAGTTTTAACATGTTTAAAATTGTAATTTTGTCTTTTCTTACTATCTAAGGAACATTAATTTTCCCACAGAGTTACACACTTCACTTTTTAGGGTTTTGCTTGTATAATAGTGTAGCTTTTTACTGCTGTGAATTTTTTGTGTCTACTATAAAGTAAATATTAACAGTATTTTCGCGTTGTTTGGGATAACACATGCCCAGTATGAACATATTTTAGTTCAGCACATGTTACAAGTTGAAACCGGTCCGGGCATCGAACCCACGACTGTTGGAGTAAATCATCGTAATGTATAAAAGTGAAATTCCACTTGGCATAGTGTTGAGCACCAACCAATCAGCAAAATAAGAATAGTAAGTGCTCCTTTCTGCATCATGTGTTAAACGATCATACATCACAATATTCAAAACAGGGTCTAAATGAAACGATCCTTTGGCATCATTTGAGAGAACTGAGACGCCATTAAAAATGATCTCTATACGAACTACAAAGTATGTTTTGAATTGAAGTAAATTAAAAAATAGCAGGTGCCTGATAAACTCCAGAACTGTAACAGAGATCAAAGCTCTTTAAAAACTGAAATGTTAGCATAGTTTAGCCTTTGCCTTGAAAATCATTGGAATAATGGTCCACTCGGATCGCTCCCTTTGATATTTTATGAAAACCAGAGTGGTATAAAACTGTTGAATAAAAAAGGCTTAACACTTTAACGACAGGAGAGCTGCAATGGCGTGGCTTCTTTGATGAGCTTACACACTTCTGACAATTAAGACATAGAGTTGTGGTTTTACTCTAACATTTGTGCCGAAAGCAAATAAACACATCTGCACAGAGAGACAGTTGTTTTGTTTTTGAGATAGCACATTTTTAAAAAACAATCTGCGTGAATAAGTTGAGTAACGAATGGCATCTTTTATTTTGAAAACGCCTTTGAACCATCCGCGTCTGTGTTAGCCCGAAATTATATTATTGGTTGTTTTGTGATTTCGAAAGACGTTGTACAAAACTATTATGCGAATCATTTTTCAGAGGTCGATTAAACCTTTAAAAGTTCTTGAAACATACACAGATTTTCAGGAAATAAAACAAAGCTATCTTTGTTTCTCCTTGCTACAAACCAGATACACCCCAAATTATTCATAGTCATTCTCAACTCCTATTAAAATGTTAAACCAAAGGGGAGTTGTTTGTGTTTCTTAAACTCTATCATTTACATAGGACAGACGAGATTTGCTAAAGTATAGAACACTAATTGAAATTTAATCGCTCAGGTAAATATGACCGTTTTAGTTCGGATCATACTTGTGTTTTGGAGAAGTAAAAATCCAGGTCCAGATGTGTGGCTGAACCGTCAATAAGCTCCGCCATCGGGTTTTCTCAGTCTTCAAATCGTTTAGCAAATTTTATTAATCAGTTTCTATACCAGTCCGGTTTTGATTAAATGTTAAAGACCGCGGTCCTAAAGCTTCCGGATTCCAATGTTTTTCAAAGCAAAGGCAACTTTAATAATAACATGTCAGTCTTTCAGAAATCTTTCGGTTCAGTTACAGATCTGGAATAAATCATTCTCATGAGCTTTTGAATTCCGTTCATTTGAAAAAAGGACTACCGCAAGTTAATTAATATTTTGCAGTTCACAGAAGGCGATGGAAGTGGTAATTATTTCGCTAAATCATGGGATCAACAGCTTTTGTAATATATTTCTTTCAATATGATTATCTATCAATTGGTTTTTAGATTATGTTTATGGATCAATATCTAGTATTCATCTAGTATGAATTCAGTGGATATGTGATTAGTTCTATCAATACTCTCTGATACAAAACAGGAAAAACCGCGAAAAATCTTTGATACCCCAGCAGTGGAAATGTGATTGATTAAAAACTCGTCACATACCTCTTGTTGACAAAACGATTGAAGACAAAGAATCAAACGACTGGTAAGGACCGTATTTCAATAGCGCCGTCGCCACTGTATGTCGAGGAAGTCAAATTCGGTTATTGAGGCGCTCGTTTAATTTTCAACGACGTCTCAATTCTACCGAATGATGCCGAAAACTGTTTCACTGAGCCCTATTGTAATGTTAAGTAATATGAGTTAACAATGCCGTAATGATATGTACCTGTCTTTCTTTGATGACTTATTGGTGATTACCGCTGGGCAGAAGGTCCTTTCACTTTCGTTGTACTCTTAGACAAATATGGCTCTAATAAAACCCTTTAAGGTTCTTCAGTCATGGCTCTGGTGGAACCCTTTATGGGTCAGTAAGGAACCCTCAAAGCAAATGTTCCAAGTATTTCTCCCTCTCTACTTATAGCAAAGAACCTTTTTGTCGTAATGGTTCCATCGGACATATATTGGATGACCAATCCTGACATCCTGTATCACGAATACTTGATAATATCAACAACCAATTATTTAGAACGTAAAGAATAATATTTAGGATGTCACAAATGATTTAAATTTTATTCAATCTATTATGAATTTAATTCTTTATTAACATATTATGAATTAGTTCAATGTAATGTTATGATAAATTACCTTTTTATGATGTAATATCCCTCCACAGTGTGAAATGGGTGAGTGTGTGTACGACTTCAAACACATATTAGTTGATTGTGTTGACTGTCATTGTTAGACGATAGTTCACGTCTATGGTGGACTAGTTTGACAACATTGCTAGCGATGCCGTCATTAAGTTCATTGTATGGATCGGTGTGTATCATAAAATCTATCTTTTGTAAACAAACGATTGTAAATAACTATAATTGACATAATTTCAGACAAAATAACTACAATTTTAGATCAAAAGTGAAATATTTAAATAGATTGATATATTTAAAAATGGTGTAAAACACAAATCAATCAAATGCATTTATGAGATGAAATAAATTTATGATAGGCTCTAAGATGACGGACTAGGAAAATGAATAATTTCCAAGAAACAACTCACCCCAACCACAAACTATGACTCCCCCGGTTACATTCTCAGATTCAATTCTTCTCCGTGCATGTATTGTACCATTCAACATTTGGCGAGAAATACTTAGCCCGTGATTTTCGACAAAAAGTGTGTCAATAGCAGTCAACAATAGTGTCCAATAATTTCGAAAATCGGCGTGGCGCTGTCTTCCATATGCACAGAGACAAATGCTCGCTGAGGCTGAAGGAAACATTCATTGTTTTACCGCCATTTTAAAACTTTATCTCAAACGTTTTTCTGCATAAACAAGTCCATTTTTATAGTATATCATTAAATCGTGAACATATATAAAAAATATAACTGATTATACTTTAAAATATATATCTCATAAATGATCTGATAAAAGCAGGAATATAAGGTAAAACAGCTGACTATAATGTAGTCATTAAGGAATTGTATTTACAGTTCGGAATGTATTGGTTTGATGAACAAACCAAGTTTAAGACAACATTCCGACCCTAGTACCAAATATAATGGAAGTTCATCAATAACTGCGGAGGAAGCCGGGTGTTTTTCTGGGTTCTGAAACATACTATGAACATAATAAGTTTTGTTCGAAAAGCGTGCGTATTTCTCTTTGCGTATGATAAAGTTAAATTTCACGGCTATAATCTAAAAAAAACCCAGTTCTGCTCTCTCTATCTTTGTCCCTCTCAATAATTAATCCCGGTCCAGATTACGTGTCTCGCTGGTTTTTGTTTTCCCGCAGAATAATAATAATGTAGTCTGTTGTGAGAAATTTTGACATTCACGCAAGCTTTGGTGAAATAGATGTCTAAGGCTTTAAATATTAACACAAAAACACGAACATAAAGCCATTCTCACACAATAGTCTCTCGAGATGTGACTTTTTGTATTCTATCGGTACGCTCATATTACTGTGAAAGTGTATGTTGGCTTGAATTGGTTTGCATTGTAATCAGAATGACGCCTATTGGGCATATCAAACCAAGCAATTGTGAAATATAATACCAACTTCTAACACAGTTCCCGTCCGCGGCCGCGTGTGTGTTTACTAATCCTACTTCGATGTACCGTGCCCTCTGGCTCAGGGTAGTTTGTTTGAAGAGTAGCAATGCTGTTTTACTAAGCACTAGAGGAAAATTAACTTTCCAACTTTATCAAATCACTTCACATTGTATGATTGTGCTAGTGTCAATTATTGTTGGAATACACCGCCGTCATATAAGTGAAATACCATTAAGCACGGCGTAAAAACACCAATTAATTAATCAATCGATGTACCGTTCTCGGGACCTAGTATTCCTGTCGACCATCAGGTATATGGGTCAGTCACACGATGTGGCTCCGGCAATCGCAGAGGTGGTTTTTACACTGTGAAGCGGACAATCTGTCGTCATATAAGTGAAATATCCCTAAACATGACGTTAAACCACAATGAAACAAAGAAATTTAATGCAGTGCCCGAACGTGTACATACAGGTAGGTAAAGCACACATATGATGCAGATCACGTTTGCTCTCATTTTGTATCTAAATACATTTATACCACAGCTCATTCTGTCATTTATGAACCTACGCTCGTAATTTTGCGCTATGTCACTGAAGATTATTTTTTGTATGTTTGATTGGGGTTTAACGCCGCAGTTAAGGTTATTTCACTCTCATGACGGGGCATCAGCCCAATGGGTGAAGGAAAACACCCTCAACGCCACTGGCAGCAGACAAAAAAAAAACACAGGACAAATGCAGGACACAATACAAAGACATCACAATCAGATCGGCTCCCTGATCCCCTTTATAGTTTTGAGACCACCAAGGAAAGAGGAATCTCCCTCCAGCCTCCTGCCTAAAAATGTGTTTGTTTGTTTGATTTGGGTTTAACATCGTACTCAAGGGTATTTCACTTATATCACGACTGAATGTCCACTTCACACTGCTCTTTGCCTAATTGCGATGGAAAACTGGGAGAAACCTCGTAAAAACCACCCCCGCAATTGCCCGGAGCCATGCACATCGTGACTCACTCATATACTTGATGGCCGACAGACAGACTCAATCCTGTGAACGGAATCTTCGCGAGCCAAGGTTAAGACATGGATGCTATAACCTTGACACATTACAAACCTTTATCGTGTTATCTGAGTCGAATAAGGGCACATAATCTTGTCCCATCTGGGGTTTTCCCTAAAATAAGCCGATTCAACGACAGTAGGCGTCTACGAGCGAGAGAAAATAATGACTGAAAGTAGTGCTCGAAACTTGTTCTATTTCTTGGAGTCTCATTTTGTAACGATCGAGTACCATTTAGCTTTTCATCGCAGACGGGCTGTAGGTAAGATGGCGACGGTTTTAATAAAATGTTGGACTCTAAAGATGTCTGAAAAGAACTATCAAAACAAATGCACTCGACTGTTGTGAGATGTAGCATCGCTGAAAGACTGAGGTCCCACCATTTTGGATGTATGCTGCCAATAGAAATCCAGCATTTGAGTCTAGGCCAGAACACAAAACAGCCATGAAATGTCACATGGTATCTTATAGCAGTCTATATATAGATACCATGTGTTCGGATGTTGGTGAACGGTAAACCGAAGTAGAATTAGTAAGCAGACACGCTACCACTAAGCGTGTGTTTGATTGGGGTTTAAAACCCTACTGAAAGCTATTTTACTTATATAACGGCGTGTAGGAAATAACCCTAGACACCACAGGCTTCTATTACAAGACAGGACAGTCACAAGGTGCAGCCTTCCCGTTAACTCTTAGTCCCGCCATTACAGAAAAATCCTATAGGATATTAGAATTATCCTATATGATCCGATAGAATGTCCATAATACTATAGGATTTTTCTGTAAGGGCGTAAGCAGCATGTCAACAGGAATACATACGATTGCGTACAAATAAATTGGCAATATATTCACACCACATCGTATCTAAAATTCTCCCGAATGTGCATAAACACTAATTAATCTATCAGTTGTGTTCCTTGCTGTTTTCATTTTCTTGCCTTTTGTCCTTAATACATCAACTCAGTCAAATAATAAGTAATATTTATAAAACATGTATGACAAATCGTGTTGGTTGGGTATATAGTAACAAGCAAACACTCGGGTATGTTTTGTTCTACTTTACGTCAAGAGTTTTATCATGACTTTGACAAAGCTATAGTTAAATTATAATCTTAAAAAGGTTCGATTTACTTATTTTTATTTATGCCTATATTTTTTTTCTATACTGTAAATCAAAATGTAAAACAGTGTATTATATTATTATCACTTTTTATCAAACACGTCCCCCCAAAATGTGCGTTATTTGGATACCTTTGTGAGCTATAAATCCTTCAGACGAACTAGGTTGAAATACATCAAGGGCACACAATTTTAGGTCATATCAATTGGTTGATTAGGTACTGTTTGTTAGGAAGTCGTTTCTTACGGTGCGGCACAAGCAATCACGTTTTCGACAATGTTATTTTTGTTCATGCTGACCCATGCTATATAACGACGTTTTCAAGGCCCATCTAACTGGCGCCGTAGAAAAGAATTTCTAAAGTCATTTTGTGTAATTGCTCATTTCAGGGAGCAATGATTTTACTTTATAAACCAGCCTGTATTTTGGTAAAATAAACCAAATTAATGAGCCCATGCATCTGTCTTGATGGGTTTATTCAGCAGGAAATAATCGAAATGTCAAAAAACTTTCCTTCGTGAAAGCGTTCCCAAATGTTCAGTTAAACAAACAGTTCAGACAGAGTAAACAAAACGTTGCGGATCGGAGAAAAAAATGAAAACTCCACGGAATCATACTTTCCTTTAAATATCCCAATGCAATTCGGGTTTTTAATGTTTAACTTTCACCTAAAATAAAAAGCCGCTATGGGAATTGCATGATAGCTTCCCAAAATTCAGGCGAACAAAAGATTCTAGTCTGAGTTAATGAAAGCCAGTGACAATAAAGTATTACAAGATCGGACAAAATATTCCGATTCAGCGGAGTCCCATCAATTTTAATATCTTGACACAGTTTACACGACGGAGAGCGAACGTCTTTTCTAAAATTCCAGTTACTTAAAACGCTACCTGTGAGATTGCATGATAGCGTCCTCTAAATAAACAATTCCAGACAGAGCATGACAACAAAGTATTACGAGATCAAAGAAAATATTCCAGGAGTCATTCATTAAAATATGCATAAAAATCTACCAGTGGAATTACTTTTACATTGTATTAAACTTAGGTGACAGTAGTTATATTTATATTTAATTATATTTAGTCCTTTATAGTCTCGTTGCCCTCATTGAAACGGTACATCAGTAATAAACCAGTAGCTGTCATCTATAAAGCATTATGTTATGTTTAGTCTGTCACATTATAAATGCTTACATAACAACGTTACAACAGTTATAAATCAGAAGATGTCATCCATAAAGCCTCAATTTACGTAGTCCTTCAACTTTGAAGAGCCTACATTAAAACGTTAAATCAGTCATAAGTCAGAAGTGTTCGCCCATAGAGTCTTGTGTAATATTTAGTCCTTCAACTTTCAAGTGCCTTCAGTAATACGTTACATCAATAACAAAGCAGAAGTTGTCATCCATAAAGCCTTAAGATATGTTTAATCCGCCAACTGCTGAATGCCTTCATAACAACGTTACAACAGTAATAAATCGGAATATGGCATACAAAAAGTTATATTTAGTCCTCCAGCTTCTAAATGCCCATATATTAAACCGCTGTACCAGTAATAAATTAGAAGTTGTCTTCTATAAAGGCTTGTGCTATTTTGAGACCAACTTCAAAATGCATTTTTGCAGCCATCGTTGGTAATGGTGAGTCGATATAGAGCTTTTCAAGCCTTACGCTGACACTTGTGGCAAGTTCAATTAGTTCCAGATTATACTCGCAGG
Source organism: Mopalia vespertina (assembly GCA_030265115.1). Lineage (NCBI taxonomy): Eukaryota > Metazoa > Mollusca > Polyplacophora > Chitonida > Mopaliidae > Mopalia > Mopalia vespertina. Next base: position 10,060 of record JAQQZZ010156800.1, on the reverse strand, counting down.
TCATTGATGTAAATTTATGAGCACATTGATGTAAATTTATGAGCCCATCAGACGTAGGAATCTAATAAGATTTTAGCAGGCCAAAATAGGACATTACGTTTCGATCTCTCTAGTACGGCAGGTCCCATATTTATAGTTCTGCATCTTGACATTTTTAATGGATGTTTACTATTCGGAACTTTCTGATTATCTGATCTCCTACCGGGCTGACGTTGACACGATCGCTTATTCATGGTTTTACCATAAATCCATGTCTTGACACTTCTACTCTGTTGTTTAACAAATACATGTTTGATGACGTAACATTTGAACTTGAAAACATTCTCTGGAATAAGATAAAAACGTGGTGTGAAACAAATCAAGAAATTGTCATTCATATCAAGTCAGTCTTTGTCTTATGATATTCAAATTTTGCCTGATAGAAAGATACAAAATGTCAATTAAACACGTAGACACATTCTTTCATGGAACCCGGTGGAAGCAAGCAAAATGTTTTTTCTCTACGATAAAAGTATAATATATGCCTCTTAATCGGTGATTCTCTCCGTGTCTTTAACTGCCCATGGTCATAAACTCAATACTATATTATATATTGTGTCTGCCGGTAAATATTAACACCTCGCCGTAATTATAAAGGCTCATCTATAGTGCTCGTCTCAATCAATATTTATAATGAGTTCCCATTAATCTTAGAAGTCATGTAAGTCACCAGTACTGATTTGTGTCCAGTTGGGATTGAGCATGCTGAATCATAGGCCTAACCCACTATTGATTTCTTTTTTTACATGACATGTTCATATGTATCTACAACACAGAATTTGAATATTGATTTTAGTCATGAAGATGTAGTAAGACGCTACCGAAGTGTATGAACTCAATGACCTTCTATACAAGGGTCCGTTGTGTATTCCAACTTTTCATGTTAAACATCACACTAAGCAATTTGTTGGGTGTAAAATATAAGCAGAAATAGGTAATTTATTGGCGCTGTATCAGTTGAAAATAGTGTATGCCATATGTTATGGTTTTCTACATAGACAATTTGAATATACCTCCAATGCGAATCTTACGCTGCCATTCTACATGAAAAAACATATTTCCTTGCGCGTATACCTCCTTGCGTCGAGAAAACCGCTTGATGAGAATAAGGACTATTGGTATGATAAATCGCCTTATAAACCTGTCTGGCTGAAAAGCAAACAAATGGTCAGGAACTGATATGGAAAAGCAGTTTCTGTGTTTGAAGGCACTAGTTCGGATGTGGTTCTTTATTTTTCTAAATTGTTTTGTCTTTCAATATGATCTGTACAACGCTGGAACTAAACTCCAAATGCCGCATTTTAAAGTTTACAAATATGAATCCTTTCTTTATATTTATAAAGGTTATCCTTGCACTTGTCAAGGTCAATATTCTTGATGGATTTTTTTCCAAACCGTGAGACTCAATTATTCCAGTTTGTAACATCTGTGTCCAGTTTGAGTTATAGCGTACTAAATAGCAAATCCAATCTGGGAAAGGCTAAATGTTCATATTACGTTGTGATATATATGGCAGTGTTGGATGAAGTTCATGTACAATTTCCAGTGTCCGGGGATTTGCGCTCAGATTACCATCTACTACGTTTCCTCTGGGTGACATATGTCGGGTCATTCTAAAATAGAATCAATTCTACTAGCTACGTCGAGACATTAATTTAAGATAAACCAGGGCCATCTTGTTTTGGACTTCTTTCATTTGCTGATCCGTAGCAAACGTGGTCCCAAATATTGGCGGGAATAAATACGGGATGGCGTACGAGAGTTGTCTTATTATCGTCCACTGTAGAAACTCTCGTGAGAATACAACTTTAATTTACAAGTCGACCAGATAGTCATTGAGTTAGCTGTGCTTAAGATTTATTAAAAACAGTCATTAAATAAATTTATTTAACGACTGCGTGCTATTTTGTTACACAAATGAAAGGTTACAGTGACTAAAAATGTCCACGGTTACGGTAACTGACAGTATAAGGTCACCTACTCGGTAAGTAGCGTTTCATTCAGAAGTGAACAGGTGTAAATAATGCAAGACTGGTGACACTTTTCGTAGAAATCACTTCCAGTGAATGAAAAACTTGATATTTTAGCCCACCATAACCTCACCACCCCAGAAAGAAAACTTTATATATAAGCTTTCAGAAGCTGTTACTGGTCATAGCGGTGAGAACAATGTTTTCGGTCAATAATATTGCTTTAATCTGACAATCCTCTTAATAATGTGTTTCGCGGTTTTGTTAAATTCACATTAGAAAATCCAACAAATGGCCCTACATCAATGGAAACACCCTTATCTGAAACATTCTTTACCAAACGCATTTGAGTCAACAACATCAGTTTAATATGTTTAACATATGTATTATTTTGGACTTAGAATACAGTCCTTATACATTATACAGTACATATATTGCTGTACTGATAGTCATTCATCATTCTGGATAACTATTAGATGACGTCACGCCATATTGAAGGTCTATCTCTAATCCACTGTTAGTGATTTAATCTGGTGTTTTAATCTAATAGTCTGTCGAGCCCTTGGGAGACTGCCGAGCTAGTGAAAATGTACTCTCGCCATTTACGTATCACACGATTAAATCTGTAATGATCCTGTTTCAATTATATAACAGACTTTCAGTAACTGTTTAGTGAAGAACCCTTATATCAAATAGAAGAAAGATAATAATACCCAAGACAGAGAGTGAAATAGTTTATCCTACCAACGTCTAAATAAATCTGACCGTTATTTTGATTGCACATGCATTTATCAATGTACTTTAATGTATTTTAACGACAACTGTTAAAGAGTATTAGGACATTGCTGACTATCATAATTACTAATATATAATATTTGTCCCTGGGGAATAAACGACACGGGATGTATGGAGTCACGCTTGATGGCTCAAGAAGTAGGAAAGTACGTCATACTTTATCATGAAAACGCCATTAGTTTATTTCCATCTAGTTATTATTCCCACTTTGTTCCCACTGTTTCTTGGTCTGTACAATTAGCCATTGCCGCTTGACATTTCACACAAGTGTTAACACCTTAGACTTCAGATAATCGCGACACAATTCATAAACACACCAGAATCGATAATGACATTTAAGCATTTCCTAGATAACATAGGTTTATGGGTTTACCGATGTGTATGAACTATATAGAATAACAGTAGTATGTGAAATGTCCGTTCAAGGCTATACTGTAAGTTGTAAAGACTGTTTGTTTGTACCTGTTTAATTAACAACATTACCGTAACATTTTTTTTCTTTTTATATTGTTGTAGTGAGCATCTTAAATGTACTGACAATATCCCGTATTTTATAGGCGTTATCTACTTCATGTGAAGTTCGTAGAGATGTTTTGCCTGGCAGTCTAATAACATTAGATCAGTATACTCTGTACCGTTGCTGTTCTTCTTCTTTTAGCTCCTTTCTTCGACTTACAATATTTGAGAAGATGTGTCAAACTAACAGTGCAGCCATTAAAGGTAGAACATTAAACAAAGATGCATCTCAACACAGAAGCTGCACAAACATGTGGCCTGTTCCACAAAAGCGATCTTAGCCTAAGTTCATCGTAATTATCATAGTGACCAGTGCTGAAGGTATGGTGTCGTCATGGTATTTAAGATAGACTTAGGGTCAGATTTTATAAATGCAGAGAGGGAAAATGTGACATGTTTTATAGTTGTATGTGTATGTATACAGATGCATATATGTAAACAACAATTTACTGTTTGAAATAGATATACAGTATGTAAAAATGTAGAGATGCATATGTTTTGCTGTTATCCCGATTGTTAAATATGTTACTATGTTTTGTGCAATTACAGACTTTTGATTTATTGGCACAAAATCAATTCACGTTTAAAGTGAGACGTAACAAAAATATGTTTGTGTTTTTACGGTGGAAAATAAAATAAATAGTTAACAACTAAGGCTAAGATCGCTTTGTGTAACTATACCCTGATGTCTTTGTACTGAATTTGATTAAGGATGCAAACCTTGAGAAGTCTCAAATTGACAGTTGTTTCTCCACCAGTAGACAATTCAATTAACACGCATGCTATTTTATAAAACAAAGTGAAGGCCAGATGATGGTTTGTTAATGTCGACAATATTGAATCCTGGCGTTTCTGTTACAAGTCAACAACCTGTGAAAAATACCAGACTAACGACGCTCTCCCCGCTGGGCCTAATTCAAGTGAGTTTTACTCGAGGCTATGACTGTCAAGCCAATCGTTTGGATTTACAACGGCGGTACTCAAATGGATTAATGTTGACACAAAGCTTTGAATTGTGATTTGAGAATGGTAGCCACGCAAAAAAACAACTCCCGATCAGTGATTCAACTTTCGTCAAGTATCGTGTATTCCTCAAATTAACGATGAGCCACGCCGAAACTGGGTAGTGTAGCTGGGGAGTACAATATTATAGTTCACCTGGAAGATTCCAGTAAAATACAGATTCTCATAAGGATACTGGCAGTCAAATCAGTCCAAACGGACTTCTTGGTTAAATTGGATATAATATAGGTCATGTAAGTACAGTTTTACCTTGCCCTCTGACTAAGGGCAGTTAGTTTGAAGAGTAACAATGCTGTCTTTACTTAGCACTGGAAGAAGATTAACTTTTACCAGTATCAAATGGCTTGACATTTAATGGTTGTCTTAGTGAAAATTATTGTTGGAATACAATGCCGTCATTTAAGTGAAATACACATAAGCACGGCGAAATCACCAATCAATCAATCAGTTTTACCATCAATGGCAGAACATTTAATCAATACAATCTAACCACTGCCGTAGAAGACATTGGTGGTATATACAGATAATTATGCATAGTTCGACGCAACATACGTTCAGTCGACCAAATCACCTCAATCTGACCAGTATCTCAATACTTTGAATCTGTCGATTCTGTAAATCATAACCTCGCTACAATGAATTTTTTAAAAACTTTTAAACGTTATCTACCTCCGTCTGAATAGTGCGTTTAATGACAGTGTTAATGATAGCTTACGTCTCTAACTTTTTGTACCTTACAAAGCTCGTAAAGAATTTAAAGCAAAATGTACGCTTAGTTGAAGCACATCCAAATCATATAAGAGACAGACAATTAAGCACGACATGTAACACCCATAGGTCAACCAATCACCCGATTGAGGTCTTGTTCTTGTCTTTGTTCTTTTCTCGGGGGGCGCGGTGTCTTGTCCTTGATGGGGGCTGATTTTGTGGTGTAACAAAGGTGCATGCCGGAAATGTGGAGAACTTAAGAGCAATACAGTGTTTTCGTAAATCCAGGAAGATATCCATAACGCTGTTCTGGTTTGTTTGTTTGTTTGATTGGGGTTTAACGCCGTACTTAAGGTTATTTCACTCACATGACGGAGTACCAGCCCAATGGGCGAAGGAAACCAAACCCCAACACCACTGGCAACAAACAAAAACATCACAGGACAAATACAGGACAATACAAAGACATCACAAACATATTTGCTTCCTGTTTCTCTTTAGCTCTGAAAGCACCAGGGCAACAGGAAGCTCCCTCCAACCACTCGCACGCTGTTCTAGTGTAGATATCTGCGACATCTGTAGATATACTTTAACTTCTACATAAATATAAATGTATTTGAGAAAAACATGCTTTCGAATTCTTCCCTGGAAGGTATCTATTAGCGAAATTTTACAAAAAGTATGTAATTGATACAGGCACGCACTAATAGGACTTATCTTAAATGTGGACAACGCTGGTATTTTTATAACATAATACGAAACGTTTTGATATTACACTAACGATTGATAGTAGGGTATAATATATTTAGACATGATCCCATTATTATATTGATAACACTACGCTCAAATCGAAACCGAGACATTATGGATATCTTTAAACCACTCAAATGGTTTGGCAATAAAGTAAACAAAACAGGCGGAGTCGACTCACTGTCACATGTAGTAAACTCGTGATATATATTGACAACTGACTTCATTTAAAAAAAATTGCGACAGGAAATGCTTAACTGATGTTTACTCCGTAGCATAAACATTACCCGGATATCAGAAATTGTAGACGTGTTGTAACAGCAAAAAAAACAAAAAAACAATTTGTGCCTTAACTGTTACTTTGCAGAAATGGTTGAACAGGGTTCGAATCCACAATGCAGCTGTTACTGACTAAATGCATTATTTATTAAATAATAAATACAAAGCTTTTTGAAGGTTTAGAGATTTAAGGCATCGAAAATAATATTTATAAGCAATTAGTAAATTGAAGAACCCAAATGGGAAAGATCGAATAAAACGTTGTAAATCCGTTACTCAATATTTTTTCCTTATAAGACAAATCTATTTTTATGCGATAGAGTCCTTGTGTTTAACGACGCTTTGTTCACTGTAGACAATTGTGCTGGAATACATAGGCCGACTAAGAACGACTATTCACTAGTGATCTGCTACATCCAGGGGGGGAAGGGAATATCATCTTCCTTTGACGAACACTTCGCAGGTGATGAACTGATGAATTTAGCCCGTAATTAGGAAAGTTGTGAATCGAAACTTCAATATTGTTATTTCAATTGGTGAATGAAACGAAATGCTATTATTTTGAGCACTGTTCGAACCGGAAAAGTTTACAGACTGTCGTTCTGACGCCTAAGGCCGCAATACAAACTCTTCTACCTCAAACCGCTGTCACATTGTCAAAATAATACAGTTATTGCTACATTATTTTTGTTATTCCAGGGAAAGGCACTTAAGCCAGGAGAAAATAAGCTCCTAATAAAACTTAAATCTCAACTCAATCAAAACAGTTTTCTTAAGTCAAATCTCGCCATCCATTTCTTTCCAGATATAAAAAAAAGTTTGTAAACGGATATAAAAAATCAAACAACAGATTACTTAAAACACTAAAAGTTTGTCCTCAACCCATCACTATTTGACGTTTGCCGAGAGTGTGTTGGTGTTTAAGTGTTCCTCTTTTTACACGTAGTGAAAAGTACCTGTTCTTATTACCAATTATTGAAAAATTGTCAGAGGCGAATAGGATAATGTTATGTTGAACATAAGCAGGTCTTCAGAGATTGGGTAAATCATTGAGAAGGCACAGATGGAAATGTGAACGCTTCACAGCGTAACGCTGGGGATAATATGTTTGGTGCAACCTGGCTGTAGACACCTACACAACCTATTTTTTAAATTACTGAGCGTTTTATTGTTAAATTTTCCCTTTAAACCTCTTATTGGAGTTATCAAATTCTTTTTAATTCATGAGGTTCAAAATGTTCTTTCTGTTGAACATAACAGACTGTATAGATGTTGCATAACTGTGCATGATGTACGGAAACCAGTGTCCGTCATACATATTTTTCTCCACGATAAGATTGATTGATTGATTGGTGTTTTACGCCACATTCAGCGGTATTTCAGCTATATTGTGGCGTGAACATAATTATAGTCAAATTCTTTTATCCAAGGTTCTTTGTTTAAAGATAAATTTCAAACAGACTGCACCCTTGGCAGTAAACATCAAAAATAGAAACAAATCAACCGAAAAGGACAAACATCAGTGTTTTTTTTTTTTGTTGGTTTGTTTTTGTTGTTTTGTTTTGTGTTTCGTTTTCTGTGGGTTTTTTTTTAATACAACATGTAATATTGTAAATATTGTGTTTAAAACTATGTCAGACATAGTTATTTGCAATTTTTCATGTCTAGTTTTTCGTATTGGCGAGCCACCAGTACAGTTTATTCTCCGTCTGTCCACGCCTAATAGTTCTTTGGACTTGCACCTCTGACATATATATAACTTAATTTTGGGAAGTAAAATTTTACCCTTCTTCACCAGGATTCGAACGCGGATCTATGGACAGCAGGGCCAGTTCCCCTCATCGACTGAGCTACAGAAGCGCTTGGACGAGCGACTAAGAAAAAACATCCACGCATTCACATAAAAATCATATTAAATGATACACAAAGCTAACTTTGTACAATCATATGATGAACACATCCGCATTAAATCATACATCAATCAAATGATATTTACATTCACATTAAACTCACATTCCAGTCTCATGACATACACATCCACATTAATTTCAACCACATAAAGCTTGCAGTCCAATAACACATCGTATTAAAATCACAGTCCAATTACATATATGGACATTTATAACAAATTCACACTCCAGCCACATGATTTAATCAGCCACATTCAATCAAGTCGAATAACTTGATACTACATTCCCACCGAAGTCCAATCACACCATGGACATCTACACCATTACAGTCCTCTGGCTAAAGCAGTTTGTTTGAAGAGTAGCAATGCTGTCCTTAACTTAGCACCAAAGAAAGATTAACTTTCTAACATTACGAAAACACATGACATCTTCGTTGTGCTAGTGAAATACCCCTAAGCACGGCGTAAAACACCAATCAATCAATCAATCAATCGACATCATTAGATGATATCAACACTGTCCTTGTTCTTTAGTAAGACATACGCCTTCCCACGTTTTTGTTGATATACGGGACGGCCTAACCAGACAAGGTAATTTTCAACTTTCGGACAGGCCTCCCTGTCAACGTTCTCAGTTTGGACAGTTTTTTTTTAAGGATGAAGTCTTTGTTTTGGGACTGTGTTAATACAACTTTTTCTGTACAACACGGCCCTTCTGTCCCATCGATGGGAATGACAATAAACTTATTACGCGTACCTTCAATAAGTTCAATAAGTCAAATCGGCTTCTGGTTCAGTAAAATATAGAAACTGCAATACTTAAAGAAAAAAAAAACAATTTAAAAAAGTGGATAAAAAATAGACATTTTTGTCTTTGGGTTTTGTTCGATAGGGGTAGTTGTTCAATAAATTTCCTCAAATGATGATTTGCTTTGGCTTTTGCTGAAAGGTTAAACCAGGCAATCGTGTCTAATCGAATTCAAAATAAATCCATGTTAATGTTATCCCATCTTCAGAAGTTCAACGGGTCACCAGATTTTTGTCATTGAACCTATTTTTTATTCAGTTGCGCGTGTCATTAATCTGAAGAAACAACTTAGACGGCTTACGGGGTTTTCTGTTCTTCGTTATGTCTTCTGTATACATGCCTATGGCCATGCTCTGACATGTTCATTAATTAACTAACCTCTAATATAATTATCCCACAGACAGGTTGCGATGACGAAGTTTCGTAATTTACAGCTGGGAATAAAAATTTCTCTACTATTGATAGCACAGATTTTCATAACATGTTGTATGCTACAATAAGCATCATGTGTTGTATGGAACCGTGTCAAATATCAAGTGAATTTATGCAAGACCTAATTACCTATCTAACATTTTCCCTAAGAAACATTGTTTTCGAACCGATATACACAGGAATCATTTCACTGCTCTGTCGTCTTCTACTCTTGTTCATTAATACATGGGTTGATTTAGCCTACATTAGCCCACCGGCAGTCATCAGACTTTTAACACGGATCACTTACTTAATGATAAGTCAACATCCCAATGTCGATCGACTAAATCACGGGGCTTTCAATAAACCACTCATCCTATCAGAATTCAGTGGAGGTGATTTTGTTTGTTTAATTGGGGGTACTTAAGGTAATTTCACTCTCATGACGGCGTGCCAGCCCAATGGGCGAAGGAAACCACCTCCGACACCACTAGCAACAAACAAAACAAAAACATCACAGGACAATACAAAGACATCACAAACAGATCGGCTTCCTGTTCCTCTTTATTAAACAATAATTTTACCAACATCAAGAACAACTAATTGCAAATGTTTTGGATAGATAAGGCCACAGCTTTATTATTCAAACTTTACAGCAAAAGGTTTTAAGGTGACTAAATCCCTGTGAGCTGGCTGAGCACCTACATTCGTGTTTGGGCGAATTGGCTGTTTAAATACTAAGCAAGTAACTGCATGATTGCGTGCAAAGCCATGGAAGCGAATAACTCCTTGGGACAACCAAGTGAGTTCGCGTGCAAGCCATGGTAGCGAATAACTCCTTTGTGCATAATA